>JBAMAX010004061.1:0-199387 GCA_037043745.1 Chymomyza amoena | reverse complement strand
AACTGGCTAAACAAAGAGCAACATTTTTTTCATGCATTTATATAGAACTTGTCCCACTGTGTCTTGTGCGGCGCCGGTAACAATAAGTAAGGTTTGTTTCCGTGCCGCTTTTGAATATTCCGAGAGACGGAATTTTCTCTAATTAATTCATTTATATGAGTGTTTATGTGTGTGTGTGTGTTTGGAGTGGTATGCTCTCAAGAGTATGGTATGGAAGCCACTCCAGCGCGTAGCTACCATCAGTTGATGCAATACGGGTCTAGAATGCGCTGCTAAGTTCCTCGAACGCAAAGAGGTATAGTTTTTTTTTTTTGGTTAAAATGCGCTAAAAAAAATTGTAAAAAGTGTTTAAAAAAGTTCTAACCATGTGCCCAACGTTAGCCTAAAAATGGTCTTACCAAGCTGGCAGCTTTATCTGCCGCCGCTGCTGCTATTACTACCTCAACTGCAACTTGTTGCTGCAGTGCATCTGCCGCCACTGCTGCGCCGCAGCATCATCAAGGTGCGTGCCACTGGTTTTCTGCCCTTCGAATCGGATCTTGTGCTGCCCTTGGGCATACTGCGTCAGCTGCAGGCGCAGGATCGCGTATCCCGCCTGCTTAGCGCGGCGGCCAGCAAAACCCATCAGCAGCTGCACTACGATGCCAAGCCAAAGGTGAAGCAGCAGGTGCGCCTGGAGCGTCAACGTACACGTGCCAAAGATGGTACACAACACTATAATTTGATTGATGATGATGGCGAGCTATTGCTCAATCTGCGTGTTCACAACGAGAACACGCTGCAGCAGGAACAGCAGCAACCAAACAACAACAATAAGATTGATGACGTCGCTGAGCACAACAACTATGCCCAAGAACGCGTTCCAACAGCCATGTCACGCTGGAGCCACGCAGCGTATGATACACCCTGGGTGCCCTCCTTGTGGCGTCCCAGCAGCAGCTACAGCCCATACACCACACCACGCCCGCTGCCACTGCATCAGTATTTGAGACACAACAGTCTGGAGCAGCAGTTGCCGCATCTGCCACAGCTGCGTCAGCGCTTGGCAACGAAAGTTCAATATGCATAAATAAACTATTTATCTATTTACCACACACACAGCTACACACGATTAGATACAGATACACCAACACACACACGCACACACACGAAAAGTGAAATACAAACAAGAAAGATACAAACTACATAATAGTATTAAAATTTTTATGGGTTTATCAATTGATCATCAATTTAGCTTGGCTTACAGCTAAGCCCCCCCTCCTGGGTATTGTAACTATTTTGACCCGGTTTCTTGGAAGCCAGTCAGTCAGTCATTATTTGGAAGCTCGCTCATCGATCCATTGAAAGTGAAATGATAGCGTTTAGAGATTTGAGATTGACAAAGCGTTTTGGTGGCTTACCTTTATACACTTACAGCGGGTATTTTGAACTAAGTGATTCATTTGGAACATGTGCTATAGGGTGGGCCAGCAGTTGGCTCGTTTGTTTTAAATGAACACGAAGGGAACGAACCCATACTACGTGACCCCTTCAGCGGGGAGGGGGTTCTTTAATATACTACGCTTGATCACAGGATGGGAGGTGCTTAGGTTTCCATCATGTGGTCAGTTGATATCTTGACATACACTATGGATGGTCACCGTGTCGAGAGGGGTAAGAAATTGTAAAAATTGGGTCATGCAGTATATGTACGCTCCCTAATGGAAATAAATTTCCCAAAATTATTCTATTTGTATTTAGAAAGGTTCTCCTGGGAGTGTGCTTGGGAGCTTGTGAATCGTTGTTGATTCTATCAACTTGATAATTAAATTGGGACATGTACTATAGGGTGCGCCAACGGTTGGTTTGCTTGCTTTAATTTTTTAAATGAACACTAACCTGCGTGACCCCTTCAAGAGGAGAGGGATATAAAATACCACGCATGGACATGGGGGGACTAGGTTTTACTACATATACATACATTGCATATACTACGGATGGTCACCAAGAGATGGAGGGAGGTAAGAAATTGTAAAAATTGGATCACATAATAAGAGTACGTTCCCTCTTTGAATTCTTTTTCCCAAATAAGTCTTAAAAAGGTTTTTCTGGGAGTTGAATTTATTCCATTTTTGTTCCCACAATAGTATGCGACCTCTTCAGGGGTGGAAAGGGTCTTCATTATGTCACGCTTGGTAACAGGAACGGAGATGTTTAGGTCAAGCGGTCAATAGGTATCTTGGCATATACTACGAATGTTCACCGAGGGCGGAAGGCGCTAAGAAATTGGAATGCAATTTCACAAATTATTCTCCAGGGTTTCGAAAGGTTTCTCTAGGAGATGAATTTATTGGAAACTTGTGATACGCTGGTAAAGAGGAGTTTTTGACGCCCTATGCTCCAAGTAGGAGTTAAAGGAATATATATGTTATATTATGATACGCTATTGATTCCATTTTTGTTCTCACACAAGGTGACCCCTTCAGGGGGAGACGGGTATTCGTTATATCACGCTTGGTCTCCTGAGCGGGTTAGGGTTTCGTTACATGGTCACTAGGTGGGTTGGCATACGGTTGGTTGAAGATTTTGGCAAGCCATCATTGTCTTGGTATCCCAGTTTAATCTCTGCTTTTGCAGAGCGCGTCTAGATTTCACTTAAAAAAAAAACTTTACCTTTTTATAATTTATAAATTTCTTTTATTTTGTAACAGAAAAAAAAATATTTTACAAATTTTTCTATTAAAACTAATGAAGGGGAGGGGACAAAAATGTTGTTGGGGCAAAAAAAAATGAAGCCTATAACTAATCAACAATGCAAAGGTCACATTTATGACACAGCTGAAATCACAGAGCACAGCTGATCCTGGGAGCTTATTTCCAGGCACCAGCAGGTGGCAGATAGCCGACCTCAGGAATCACAGGTGGCAGATAGGCGTGGCTAGCTGGTTCGGGTGCGCCATGGAAGCCGCCCTCCTCATGAATAACCTTCACAGTATTGACCTGCTCAACGCCGCCATGATGCGCTTCAAAGCCACCACCGAAACCAGCGTCGAAACCACCGCCATAGCCGCCATCATGACCATGTCCGCCTTCTTCATGTATGACCTTAACAGTATTGATTTCCTGATGACCGCCATCGTGGAAGCCGCCACCGCCGCCGCCGCCAATGAAACCATGATCATGACCATGAGCGGCTTCTTCGTGAATAACCTTAACAGTTTTCACTTCTTCGAAACCACCGCCATGACCGCCGCTGAAGCCACCGCTGAAACCACCGCCATGTCCGCCGCTGAAGCCACCATGTCCATGATCATGACCATGACCAGCTTCTTCATGTATAACCTTGACAGTTTTCACTTCTTCAAAGCCACCGCCATGACCGCCGCTGAAGCCACCGTGTCCGCCGCCGAAACCACCGTGTCCACCGCTGTAGCCACCATGTCCGCCACCGTGTCCATGTCCACCGGCTTCTTCATGTATAACCTTGACAGTCTTAATTTCCTGATGACCGCCGCCATGTCCGCCGTGGTAGCCACCGCCGCCGCCGCCTCCAATGAAACCACCATGACCATGATCATGACCGCCCTCTTCGTGTATGACCTTGACGGTTCTGACTTCCTGATGCACATGACCACCATGGCCATGACCTCCATGACCATGACCGCCATGTCCATGACCGCCAGAATAACCACCGCCGCCGCCGCCAGAGTGTCCAACATCTTGATGAATTACCTTAACAGTCTTGACTTCCTGGTGCACATGACCGCCGCCATGACTATGACCGCCAGCGTAACCGCCGCCGCCGCCTAGTGCAAAGCCACCGCCATGTCCGCCACCATGGCCGCCTTGTCCGCCCTCCTCATGTATAACCTTAATGGTTTTGACCTCTTGATGACCGCCTCCATGGCCGTGTCCATGGCCACCGCCAATGAAACCACCGCCTCCGCCGCCACCATGGCCTCCTTCTTCTTGATGAATAACCTTTATGGTCTTGACTTCCTGGTGAACTGAGCCACCGCCATGTCCATGATCTTGAGCATAGCCACCATGGCCAACGCCATAACTGTAACCTCCGCCGCCGCCACCTCCACCGCCGCCGCTAATAATGCCGGCTGTGCACGAAGCAACTAGCGTAACCAACAGACACACAAAGATCTGTCAAGGATTGTAAGTTAATATATATAGCTCCATGCCATAGCGTCGCCAAAACAACTTACCTTCATTGCTGGAAGTTTCTTGCTTAAGACGAAATCAATGGAACTTCACGAAGCTGAAGAATGAAACTGTTCAAACCAACTGATGCTTCCAACCAATCCACACAACATTTTTATACCCAAAAAGTTCATCGTCTCAAACCATATTACGACGCCCTAACTTACCCAATGGTTCGTTCAGCGGTTCGTTGGCTTTCGCCCTGCGCCGCGTTACCATCCGAAATTGCTTTCGTCATCGTTGCTGCGACGCAGCACAAGCCCCCGGAATGAAAGAAATGGATTAGATAAAGTGAAGAAAACAATAATAAAAAAAAAGCCACTAAACATAAAAACTGTTTTTTAAATGCAAATGAGGCGCGAAACCCGTTGAAAACTATTTCCATAATGAGACCACAGCAGCTCCGTCAAGCAATAAACTGTGATTGATCCGCCAGCGCCATGCTAAGTGGACCAATAACCAATGTATCGCCCTCAGTTGGCTGCCAAGGTCAGTGTCCAACGATGCAGTCAGTCAACGTTAACGTCAACGTCAGTGCTTTCAAAAATATGACAGAAAAAACTTTCCGCAACTTTTTAGATGCAGAATATATGAGAGATATTTTTCGGGAAATATTTTGTACTAAGTTGTCAAAAAGACTAGCCGGGTATCAAAATTAGACTCAGATATTCCTGGAAAGAAATTTTCAAGAGCCACTAAATTGTTCCCTCTATTAGCGATTGCCTGCTGGAAATATTAGAGTATGCCTTGTATTCAAAAGTTCCATAAAGTTTTACAATATCTATTAAGTTACCCCCCACGACTACCACATCAGCCTTTAATTTTTAAAATTGTTATTTGAAATTTATATTTATACTTTATACTTATATTTATAAGTTTAACGCTTAATTATTTTTAAATGATATTATTATTATTGCGCCATCTAGCGACCATACTAAATTATAAAATAAATGATGACTGAGCCAACAATGACGTCACAAAAGCTTATTTTTTTATTGGGACCCTTTTGTTTAATATCTCAGTACGTATAATTCTTATAAAAGTCAAGGGTAAGGTAATTGGAACCTCTTACCTCTGTTTATTAACCAAAGGTCTGAGCATATGCCTAAGCAACTGATTAAATATGGCAGAAACCAATTTCGCAAATTTTTTTTACAATTGACAGAATCAAAAGTTCTTTAGTGAAACGGAAAAAATGTTTTAAAAATGTCAACATATAGGGCCGTGCTCCGGAAAACGCAAAACAAGAACGAATAAATTTTGTTCGTTTTTTCAAGCTCCCAAACTCACATTTTTTGCTGCCAATATTTTCTCATACTTCTCATACTCTTTGCTAGCACAGATCAGCACTTCCCGATTGAAACCACGACTCAGGTAAAGGGTAATTTTTTTATGCAAGATATGAACATTATTTTTTAAAGACATGAAGCAAGTGAACTTTGCATAGAATTTATTTGTTTACTTCAGAAAAATATATTTAAAATATTTATCAATAATTGTTTAACTTGAAATTGGCATATATAGAGTCTAAGAACATCCAATCATATTTAAAAAATTATTTCATTTTAAATGACTTGCAATTTTGAAACTATTTTGCCAACACGATTTGGTTTCATTAGCAACAAAGTAGTCGAACTAAAATCTCGTAAAAATTTCCTTTTGGTGCTACCAGTTCCACCAAAACCAAACAAAATTCTTCAGACTCGTTTCTCGTAGCACTGCCAATAGTTGATATATGATTTAAATTAAATAAAAGCATTTATTACATTGAAAGATATTATATGATTTGGTATAGTTCTACACAAGTTTTTCTTTTCTTCAAATCCACCCCTCATACATCTGATATTTCAAGGTAATCCCTATTGTTACCTAAACGATAGCCATTTCTGTACATGTATCCGCCAATAAAGACAACTACGAATAACAAATGGCGATTACTTCTCCTATTAAAATAAAGGGCCGTCCCTGTTTTGTCCATACCGAGGTAGAAACCTATACTGACCTGACAGCTCAGGTAGGAACAAATCAGGTATGCGCTTAACCTTAACAAAGGCGACCATTTTAACTGCATCCCAAATCAGTTTTGCTTATATAGACAACACTTTTCAAAGTATTTCCTTATTTCAATTAAGATTTCGCAGATTGACTTCAATTGGCGATGAAGGCTTTCAAAAATAAAAAATATATAAAATATCTCTCTACACTCTTACTAAAAAAGAGTTTTTCCATCATTTTTGTTCTCTCTCTCTCGCTGAAAATTCTCCAACTTTTTCTCTCTCTTGAACGATTTGGAAATCATTATGCGATAAATTTTACAAGGTGCGCAAGTATGGCTGGTCGTACAACTGGTTCAATTTTTGTATGGCAGCTGTATAAAATAGCAGACCGATTTTGATTAAGCTTCATACAAATGATGCGGCTAAAGAAGAAAGATTTTCACGCATGCACAAAATCACAATATCAAAACCCTTATACGGCCGGTCCTCATATATGGTGCGTAAATATGGACACTGAAAGTTAATGCTAAAAAAAACAAACTATTAAGATTCGAGAGAAGCATAATGAGAACAATTTATGGCTTCTGTTCGACTTGAAGATATGTGCCGTCTATATGTGAATGTGATTCGGTTCATCAAAGCACAGCGGATTAGATGGATATGGTCAAGAATGCCAACGAAAGAACTCAAAAGAAGGTTTACTTTACGTCCGATAGTAGGAAAAATAAAAGACCGGCCAAGAAGGAATATGGTTTGATGACGTCAAATCAGACCTGAAGACAATAAACGTTCACAATTGGAAAGATGAAGCTAGAGAGACAGAGTGAGCTGGAGAAAAATTGTTGGATGATTGGTTATTCAAGAAAGAGGTATACCTATTCTACATTTGGCAGATCATTTAAAGCAACTTACAGACAATTTTCTAAAGAGCCACCAAAAAGAGGATTGTAAGTTGTCATATCTGAAAAAATCGCTGAAAACTGGAGAAAACTGAAATAAAATCGCATAATTACTTAAATTTATTGATTTTAGATTTAACTGAGCATTTAATTGATTTTAAAAAAAACGAGAAAAATTTAACCTTCCAGGGAAGTCGAAATTGTGTTTTTTTTTTAACGAATTTCTTGGTCTCCATACTCAAAAAAAATTTATGGATAATAATGAAAAAATATATCCGAAAATACACAATAAAAAGGGCATATAAAATAATGGATTACGGAAAGTCGGGCGACATTGAAATACCCTGTACCACTAGCTTGCAATAAAATCCGCTATATTGCTTAAAAACATCAAATACATTTGATTGCAAAATTAGTTTCCTTCATAAAACTCCAAAATCAGACGAATTTTAAACCAAAAATGTTTTTTTGACTGATCGTTCCTTTGGCAGCTTTGATATAGTCAGCCGATTTTGATCAAATTCGACACAGTGCTTTGGTACCTTGAAAAAGATCTGAATGCCGAATTTGTCTCAAATATCTTTACAAACAAACGAAACACATCGAATTTCTTATAAAAAACGTTTTTTTTTTAACGATTGGTCCTATGGGAGCTGTATGATATAGTCGACCGATCTTCGACGATATCTTCATAAACAAACGAGTTATCCATCTAAAACGTTTGTTTTTTTTCGAGGTTGTCTGAAACACCCTTATGGCAGCTATATAATTTAACCCCGATATCAAAAAAAAAAAAATAAACTTGTATCATATGGAATAATATGGGATCTAATGTTAAAGTTTGGTTACTATAGCTCTTACCATCTCTGAGATCTAGGTTCAAACGGAAAGACGGACATGGGTATATCGACTTCTCTAGTCTCCCTGATTATATTTTAGGTAACTTTGGGGTGTCTCCGACGACTCCTTCTATATGTTAGATACATTATCGGCTTGCACAAACTTAATATACCCTTTGTACCATACGGTACAGGGTATAAATATATCAAAAGTTTTGCAGTTCATGAGTTGCTTGAATTTCTACCGAAGCTTTAGCAGCGCTAGGACAAAGATGTTGAGCTTAGACTGTGATACGCTCACAAAAAGATGAACAATTTTCTGTTTTTTTACGGCAGAAAGATTACATTTATGCTAAAAAAAATAGTCTCGAAACCTAATCCCTTTTGAGAGAAGACAGTTCAATGTCGGCGCTTGATCATAAAGCAGCCGGTATCGATGACTTAAACAAACTTAAGAGCTTAATAAAAGTCCCCGTGGACACCCCACTGTTTCAGCTACTTTACAAACAGAAAAGATGTATCTCAATTTACACTCTTCTTTTACCATAAATTATAAATATATATAACTAGTTAGCTAATTGAAGTACCTTTAACATCTAAACGTTCTTTCAAGGTCAGCAGGGCACTTATTTGGTATGCAAGAGATACTTTCCAAAACTGAAACAATTTTTAACCTACGTCCAATTAATGCGTCTATTGAAGACTTTCAAATTTAAACTAAAGCGCATTAAAAAAGGCAGTTGATTGAGTTTTCTTTATTAAAATGGAAAACCTCTTAATAGCTTTATAAAGTAGACCCAAGTTATTTCCATAAAAGGCACATTTGATGCATTTTGAGATACGAGTATTCAACAAAATCCATCAAAACACTCAAATATAGTGCAAAATTTAAAACTATGCCGAAATGAAAACAAAAGCCAGCCAAAAACAGGTTAAACAAAACTAAATAACCCATAATTGACCAATGTAGTATGGCTAAATTTATGCAAATGGAATACGTTAAATAAAATAGCTAAACTTTGCAGGTTTTTTTTTTGTTTTTGGTGAAAAGAAATATCTCAAATAATGCAAATTTTTGTTGCAATCATTTTTTTATTTTAACTCTCGCTGATTTTATCTTTTTTCTATACGCTGTAGTTTTTGGCTTAAAGAGTATATGAGGTTGGCGCATAAAGAAGCGGATTTATGAAAGTCTAGAACTTGGAGACTGTAGGAACTAAGATAAAGAAAAAATATGCACCCTTTTCATCCTCATATATGTATGGTAAACTTCAATATTTAGGTATTATCTACAATTTCAATTTTACAGCTTTGGTTTGTTTGAGTAAAATGCGTAAAATATAAAAACCTTTCAATTAATACCAAACATCATTATAATCGTACCACAGATATTAGAGATAATCATAATATAGTATAGTAGGGGGCAATGTTTGGAACGTTTTAGTGCCAAAAGCCTAGAGTACTGGCATTAAAGCTTAAAGTCGGCTTAAGTCCGAAGCTTTGTTTGCCTTCGAGGCAGTTTATTTAATTTTTTTTTAAAGAAAAGGGGTATTACCGTGTCCAGCTTAGTTTTAGAAAGTAATTTTGCGATTACTGTTTTTGAAGAAATTGTATTTTATATAGAAAATTCAAATAGGTGACGTTATATACATTCTGAGCTACAAAAATAAATGTATCCAAAGTAATAAAATGACAAATGGCTCCTGTAGAGAGCTAAGAGTACATAACTAATTTTCGGAGAGGCATCCATGGCTGCGACTTTTTGACGGCGCCATTGATCCCAAACGTAAAGAAATTTGTTTCCTCCTAATCTATGGACTTATGGGGCTGTCAAGAATATCAATTCTATGTATAAAAAATGGCATACATTTTAGAAATACTTTTTTTTTGTCCAAAAAACTATGCAAAATGAGTTGTAAAATAAGAAGTTTTATTTTTTGACAAAATCCGATTCGCTAAAAAATTATGTAAAAAAGATTGTGTTATTTGTGAATCCATTCGAAAAAGGTGATCTCGAGAAAAACGCCCGGGAGATGGAACAAAATCTTATTTTTTTTTAAAGTCACTGGGGGACATCAATATTGACATAAATGTCTACCAATTGATTTTCTCAAGATTCTAAACAGCTGTCACCCCTTACTATTCAATTAACTACTGAGAGTTAAGAGTATCTTAAAGTCATCTACACCCATCTCCAGCAATGTAAAACTTTAAGCCACATACCTAAAAATGCTACGTCAAGTCTTTAAGTTGTTTTATTGAGAGTTGTTAGTTTAACTAATCGGACTTTACATGGAATTCGACAGCTCTACGTTAGATTGTGTAATTAAATGATTTATAAAATTAGTTTTTTCATATAACTTTTATGATAACAACACGTTTTGATATCCAATTATACAGCTCGTTCTTCTAATCTGGAGCACAATTGTCTGCTTAAGAACTTTTTCAGAACTTGAACGTTTTTTTGGCTCGTTTTATGAGATTTTTTGGAGGGGGTTATTTCAGTAAACTCAGATTCGAATTCGTATACTGTTCAAAGTACTTTTTGTTTAAGAGTCTGTGCTATATTATAGATATTGATTTTAGTTACTATGCGTAAATGTCTTAAAACTCTCAAAAAAATTTTAAATTCGAAAAAAACGTGCATCAAAGATCTTTGAAGTCCATAATTATACCCTGTACCGTATGGTACAAAGGGTCCATCCATGTCCGTCTGTCTGTCCGTTTGAACTCCTAGATCTCAGAGATGGTAAGAGCTAGAGTAATCAAACTTTCACATTTTATTCCATAGGAGACAAGTTTATTTTATTTTTTTGATTTTGGGGTTAAATTATATAGCTCCCATAGGGGTGTTTCAGACGACCTCGAAAATAAAAAGTTTTAGATGAATAATTCGATTGCTTATGAAGATATCGTAACCAAATTTGGCATTCGAAAGTTTTTTGTAGTTCACAAGCACTGTACTAAATTTGATCAAAATCGGTTGACTATATCATATAGCTCCCATAGGACGAATCGGTAAGAAAAAACGTTTTTTATAAAAAATTCGATGTGTTTCGTTTGTTTGTAAAGCTATTTGAACTAAATTCGGCATTCAGATCTTTTTTAAGGTATTTCAGCACTGTGTCAAATTTAATCGAAATCGGTTGACTATATCATATAGCTCCAATAGGAACGATCGGTCAAAAAAAAAATTGTTGCTTAAAAATTCTTCTGTTTTTGATTTTTTATGAAGGAACCGGATTTTATTGCAAGCTAGTGGTACAGGGTATCCCAAAGTCATCCGCGCCCGACTTTGCGTACGCCATTTTTTTAATTCCGCAATTTGCGTTAATTCCTTCAAAATGCTTTTAAAAAAATGTAAAATACAAAAAAACCTATATCCAATATCCTTAATCTCAAGAATGTAAATTCTCTTGTGATATGATAAGAAAAAAAACATCACGAAAATTCGATAGGCTTGAAAGAAATTATAGAAGAGGGACCCTAACTGGGCAGGGCTAAGTACACCGGAATAGATATTGCAATTACAATATATAGTAGGTGATTTCAGCCTAAATGCATACTGTATTATGTACTATCCCTATATATTATGAAAGTAGTACTTACTATCCCTTAATACCAAAGATTTATTATTATTTCAAATGATTATTTCATTATCGATGTCTTCATTAAGAGGGACTGTTTCCAAATCTTAAAAGTAAATATATACAACCTTAACTAAGTAACGTAGGTACTTGTCGAAAAGTATTCAAAATTAGGAAATATTGGTAACCAAACTCCAAAAGTTCTTTGAGCAATTAACATAAAAAAAATGTCTGTGATTCATTCGAAGTTGGAAAAGAATTTTAAAAAGTAGAACTAAAATCATAGAAGCAGCTTATGAGCCAATTTTATGCTTCTAACATATGTCTAAAACCGCCGTCCGAAAACACGAACCGAGAGAGAGGAATGCCTTATAAGGCCGTTGAGAGAAAAGTAGGGTTGTGACCATCAACCGGCCCTAAGTACACTCGTTTTTTCTGGGACCCTTGAAAGAACTTCCAAGACCGAGAAACTTTTTTACTTAACCCTTACCCTCAACATTCCTTTTTTGGTACTGTTTTTATTGCAGTTGATCCTTTAGGCATTTATAAATGTACGTCTATAGGCTAAGGAATGTGGGCTTAAAGCAATCGTAACTTTTATTTGTGCTGGATTAGTTGCTTCAGGGATAAGATTCTAAAACTCATTAAATATATTCAATTTCGTGAGCCAGCTTGCATATACCTAAATGGTTAAGTTTGGGAGCAGTCTACTATATCTGAAACAGTGGCTGACCCACGGAGGGTAGGCGGGAAGGTGTAGAGTCCGGACACTTTGTCTCTGCAAATGCGATAATTTCTTCGAACCGTGGTCAGCAGAATGAAATGCTTGGTCGATAAACTTAATAGAATGTCAAGAAAAAGATCTCTATAAGTTTTTACAGAACAGCACAAATTTTCCTCAATAATTTCCAAGATGGAAATCCGGACCCTATTAACGCCCTTTATATATAAAAAACTTGTCGATCAATCATATAAATTAAATGTTTCAATAGATTCGCATTGTTGTGAAATTTTGCGCGTCTTACTTTCTATGCACTTGGATTAGACGTATCTCTTGATAACATAAAGCACACCTAGCTATAAGGGGTCTAGGAGTTATAAAACGGATGTGACTGCTTCCATATCACGAACTAAATCGATGCTGAAAGCTTTCCAGCGGTTCATTCTTTATCATTTCAACAAAGCAAATGCATCCATAAATCTCAAAACTTTCACATTTAAACAAATTATAGAAAGCCAAATATATATAACTATATACAAGGTATTATATAATTTCAGTAAGTTAAAGCTTTAAATCAAATTGCTGACTTAAAAAAAGAAACATTACAAGATGCTCTCTACCAAAATCTCTTAACTTTACAAGAACCAGAACAACTTCAGCTGCTCAATTAATCTTCTGCCACAATTTGACTTATTCTGCTTTCACTTTTTTTAAGTTACATAAACAAAAAAATAATGTACACTAAAAAAAAAGAGATAGCATCTTAAATATATAGTATATACATAGAATAAAACAGCAACAGTATATAATTTATATAGTGTTGTTTTTCTTATTTTCGTGGTAGATCACCTTATTTTGCTTGCTTCAACGCTTTTTAATTACATATACATTTTGTGTTTAAGAATATTAATTAATGTAAGCAAAATAAAATATTTAAAATAATAATAGTTGTAGTATCAGCGCTTTAAATATTATAATTATACAAACATAATAATAATATTAACAACATTATAGTTATGCATTATTTAAGTTAGTTAAGTTACTATTATGCTTTAAAAATATTTTATTATAGTTACTGTTTTTTTTTTTTTATATTATGTGTAAAAAGGTAGTTAATTCTTTCAAGTTAATAAATATTAATGCTGATGACAAATAAAAAAAAAATATGTATTCAAAAATAAAAAAAAAAAAAACAAAATGCTTTCCTTCCTTTTTTCCTTTGCTTTTGTATAATAATCCTAAAGTAAATTTGTAAATTAATTTTAAAATTTAACTGTGCATTAGTTCTGCTGCTGGCTGCCGCTTTGATTGTATCCTGCTTCTGGATCGCTGTAGGCAGCTCCCCGAACCGCCTACAAACCGGCAATCACGCGATCGAGCAACTATTTCGACTGCTGCTCGTGGGCGTCTTGCAGCGATTCCGACTCTTTGAGTTTTGGGTTAACGAATTGTAGCACTGCGATGTGGTCATGGCATATGACTTGAGGGTCGATTTGACCGAGGGCGGTAGGGGTAACGAATTTATGGCATAGACACTGGTCCGACGCACAATGGTGCGACAGCAAAGCTCCTGCAGGCTTAGCACTGCAAAGAAAAGCATAAAAAATATATTTAATTAGATTTCTTATTAGAAGATTTACCACTAAGGGCTATCTAGACTATGTGTGACTTCCCCAGGGCTCAACCGCTACAACCAAATATAAGATTTCTTAGGTTAGAGATTTAAAAGAACAAAGCTAAAAAATTTAATTGGCAACGTAATCGAACTATCATAAATTCGCAGCAATCTCGTAGAGATTACGTACGTTCTTTGCTCAAAGCTGTTGTCACATATACGAATATGGGATTTGACTTGACTTATCTTTTGATTCACTAAATCTGAGACTCCTAGGAACCTTTTTTCGATATTAATTTTTAAAGGAAGCAACAACAAAGCAATGAGGATATCATGGGAAGACATTGGAAACCTAGTGGAAGAAAGAGCTAAAGAGAAAAATATTAAAAACTTTTGGAAAATAGTTAAAAATTTGAGAGCAAAATATGGAAAACAAACAAGAACAATCAAAGATGGAGTCAAGCTGGTACTACTATTACTACTGTTCATCTTATTCATGGATGAAATAGCTAAATCGTGTAAGAGCCAAACAGAAAAATCAAAGATTGGGAACTGGAGACTTCAACCCATCTACCTGCAATTCCTATTATATGCGGAGGATATTGTTATCATAGCAAACAATCCGGAAAGGCTACGAAATGCATTAGAGAATGGTCCAACAATCTAAAAAGAAAGGAAATGGAGGTCAATATAACCAAGAGCAAAGTAATGTGGGTTTCTAAAGAGGATAGGTCGACAGAGAATCTGCATATAAAATGTAACGGCAGAGAATTAGAGAGAGTTGAATCCTATGAATACCTCGGAACCATTTTTAGCTGTAAAGCAAAAATAGACCAAGAAGTGCTAAGCCGGACCAAGAAAGCGGTCTCAGCGTACTATCAGATAAGTAACACAATAGTGGGTAAACGAGAGTTAAGCAAAAAAACAAAACTCAAGCTTTACAACACGGTTATAATACCAATGGTACCGAGTGTTTGTCGCTATTAGAAAAACATCTGAGTAAATTTCAGGCAACAAAAATGAAGTACGTACGAAAAGTCGCAGGAAAAACCAGGAGAGATATGGTCAGAAATGAAATAATACGTTAAGAAGTAGGGCAGAAGAAGTCGATTATACAAGAAATTGAGGAGAGACAGCTAAAATGGTTCGGACATCTACATCGGATGGACGAGTCAAGAAGAGCCAAACAGGTACTGAAAATGAGAACGGAAGGCAATGCACCGAAAGGAAGGCCCCAAAAACTTGGGCTAATCGCATCTAGGATGTGGGAAGGATGTTGGGCAGAACCCTGGCAAAGATGAGAAGAAAGAGACAGGACTGACCTAATTGGAGAAGATGGATATCCCGAGGCTACCCCGACGCCTAACAGCAAATGGGGATTGAAGAAGAAGAAGATGCAACAACTTATTCAATTTACATATACAAATGATATAATGATTTTTTAACTCTTACAGCTGCAACATTTTTCATACTAATCTTGTTCCTTCAGTGCTCTTGGTGCCCGTTGGATATCCAGCATCATTAAAGCCATAAATTTTTCTACAAAACAATTTTCACACTTAACGTAACTTTAGCTACCAGCTCACTATATCTATAGACAGATTTTTTTACTACATCTCAGTTACTCCTCATCCTATTCTTTGCGTCCACTGCTTCACATCATATCCTAATTTACAATAATTGACGGTTCCTGTACTTGAGTACTCTCTGAAAGTTTTCTATAATTGAAAGATTTTCCACAGCGAGTTTCCCCTAAACCATTTGTCTAACCTATAAAGAATTAGAACATTTATACAATTCGTTGCTTAATTATTACATATATGCTCACCCTTATTACTGCGCCATATATGCTCCATACCATTGCGATGCAGCGCCATGCGCGCCAGTTCACAAAAGGATTCACGTATATTAAAATCACATAATGGCGATATTTCAAAGCAGGACATATTATTACGGGAGGCATAGTTCTCGGCTTGTTTGGCCGCCACCTGACGTTTATACGCCAAGTGCAAACGATTGCCAACCAAAACTTTGGGTATGCCAGGAGCGTGCTGAAAATAAAAGGATCTATATTAATAAGTTTCAATAGAAAGGCATAAACAAAACGAAACGTATGTGCAAAATGGGTTAACTATATTATAATTCAGTTTGGATTTTGAGAAACATATTGAAAAAGTAGAGAAGCACAATATTGGGCATACTGAGGTACAGCTGTTACTTATAAGGTAATCTGTATATATAATCAGTTCCAAAAGTTCTCTAGGCAATGAATATAGAAAAAATGTCTTTGTTTGATTTAAGCTGGTAGATTTTATAAGGAAAAAGTAAGAGAAAAGACCGTGAAGGAACTAAAATCTTAGAAGCAGCTTTGAGTATATTCCATGCTTCTAACAATGCTCCAAAACCAGCGTCCAAAAACAAGAACCGATAGACAGGAATGCTTTAAATGCAACAGAGTGAAGAAGAGCAACCCAATGATCAGCATAAATTGGCGAATCGGTTAAGATCTCGAAAATTGAAGGAGCTACAGTCACATATATGGATGCATAGGCCCGGTATACTAAAGACAGCACAGGTATTAGGTAAGGTTAGGTTACACCGGTTGACCCCTGGTGGCAGTAACACATGGACTGCTTATTCCTCAGTGGAACCGAAAGATAGCACAGGTACAGTGTTTTCCAACAAGAGGTGTTATACTACAAAAATGGTGAAAATCTTGCATCTTGTTGGAACAAGTTAGTGATGTGAAGAATAAAACCCGTGCACGTCGCTCAAGAACAACTGAGAATATTGCTGCTGTAGGCCAAAGTGTTGAAGAAAACCCAGGTTTGCCCATTCCTCGTCGTTCTTTGGAATTGGACATTGCACAAACGTCATTACACTGTATTTTGCATAAAGACTTGGGTCTTAAGGTTTATAAAGTTCAGTTAACACCAGAACTCAAGCCGGTCGATCATCAACAACGTCGTGTCTTTGCTGATTGGGTCCTTGAAACGCATGAAAATGATCCGGAATTCCATCGAAAAATCATCTTGACTGATGAGGTCCATTTCCACCTCGGTGGCTACGTCAAGAAGCAAAATTGTCGCATCTGGGGCTCGGAAAACCCAAGAGTTATTGTTGAGAAGCCTCTCCATCCCCAACGCGTGACTGCTTGGTGCAGTCTTACTTACCTTACTTTTTCGAAAATAAGGTTTGATCAAAATTTACGGTGAATGGATTGCGCTATCGAGAGATGATTAATGATTTTTTATGGTCGGAGTTGGATGGTATTGATCTGGACAACATTTACTTTCAACAAGCCGGCGTAACGTGCCACACAAGCATCGAAACCATTGCTCTTTTACTGGAAAAGTTTCCGGACCGTGTTATATCTCGAAGAGGTTATCACAATTGGCCACCGAGATCTTGTGATTTTACACCTTGCGACTTCTTCCTTTAGGGCCACGTGAAAGATAAGGTCTACGCTTAAAGTTGAATTTTCATCACGCGGCACTTTTCCTATGCGACTTAAAGATATCCGCTGCCAAGGCATATTAAACATTTGGACAAGCTTATGATGATGCAGCTACATCCTATCCAAAGAATCGTTTTTGGTTTTAATGTATCAAATGACAAACAACTCCCCAGGTAGCCACTAAAATGCAATCATTTTTGGATAGTAACCCAGGAATAATGGGTAAAGGCTATATGCTCCACTTAGGAGTCCATTCAAAGTAGTAGTAATGGGTAAAGGTTTTATCAGCCGGAGTTGATAAAACAGCAGTTGGAAGACGTTTCCATGTCATGGGCAAAATCCAAAAGAAGGAAAAATGACTACCACGCAAAACAAGTCAAAGTGCTCTTCTGACTATCACTTCATGAGATTGAAGCAGCAGAGCTTGGATTATAGTCGAAAATGGATATTGGAACTGATCGTCTCACACTCGACATACCGTTCTATCGTTCTGGCGGCCTAGAAAGATGTAAATCTATTTTAGAAAATGATGGGAAATATTTTGATACTCAGTTTAAACGAAACAAATAAGCAGAGCTTTATGAGTACATAAAAGTTGGCTTATTTGCATACGAGCGCATGTTCACAAAGCTGCTAAAGAATTCAGACATGCTCAATTTCTTATATACAAATAATTTAACAAAACTTAATGTAGCATATTACAGCAAATTATACTCAATATTTTGAATATTTAGAATTTAGTTTTGAAAACATAATAGTAAACGTAATGCAATTAAAGATTACCTATGAACTCCACAAACTGTCAAAAGTCCTTAAAAATAAACATAGCGACATCCCGACTCTAAATGCCAACTCAATGCGTTTCTAGATCCCCGAACAAAAGGCTAACATTCTTGGTCAGACTTTTAGTCAAAATCATACACTTTCTAATGATCTCAGTGACCCAACTTCAATTGCTGAAACCTCAAGATCTACCAATTCATTAGAATTATTAAAAATCAGTCCTCCACAGCTTTACTATACCAACATCTCTTAGATAAAAGCAATTATCAAAGATCTCAAGGCCAGAAAATCTTCAGGATTGGACAGCATTGAAAATATTTGTCTCAAAGAACTGCCCCGAAATGGAGTGATATACTTAAAGTCAGATTATCAATGAATGCGACTTTGAAATCGACTTTGTTACTTTCCAAAGTTATGGAAAATATCTAAAGTCATTCCCATAAAGAAAGCCAATAAGCCATCAGAACGCCCTGCTTCCTATCGGCCCATAAGTTTGCTGTCATAAGGCTTGTCAGTTTTATTGATGAAAAAGATGTCCTACCGCCGCAGCAATTTGGCTTTCGACGAGGTCATAGCACACTACATCCCCTGCTCAGAATTAAAAATATATTAAATCCAATCTAGCTAGATCTAGGTCCTCTGGAATGGTCCTTCTGGATATAAAAGCAGCATTTGATTCTGTGTGGCACGAAGGGCTTGTACATAAAGTGAATCTGTTGGAATTTCCCTAGAGCTGACAAATATTATTCAGAGTTTCCTTGCAACTCGGTCTATCGAAATTCATTTGGGTGAAGTGCAATCTCAAAAGTACGACATATGCGCAGGTTGCTCCCAGGGGTCATCCCCAATTTTGTACAACATTTACACTTTCGATTTTCCACATCTCAGAGAGTCCACATCATCCATTTTTGACGATGATACAGCAATTATTTGCTCTGTAACTTTAGCCTCTGATATCACTAATAACCTTCAAGATGACATCCTTGTTAGTTATTTTAACAAATGGAAAATTCTTGTTAATGCTGACAAAACCCAAGCTATATTCTTTTCAAGGAAACGCAAAAATATTTACCTCCCGACTAGCCATATCAAGTTGAATCTAGTTGATGTTAACTGGGTAAGTAATGCAAAAAATTTAGGACTAATTTTGGACACTAAGTTAACCTTTAAAAACCATATTGACTACGTCATCAAGAAAATCAACATATTATCCCTCTCATAAATAGAAATTCTCGTCTCTATTTAGAAAAGAAAATGTATTTATGCAGATCAATTTTTCAAGCAGTGTTATATTACGGAGTCCCTATCTGGGCTGATATAGCTAAATGTCACCCTAATAGAATCCAAGTTTTACAAAACAAACTGTTAAAAATGATTTTAAACCTACACACCAGGGCAACAATTGAATTTCTTTCAGAGAGGTTGACTCCCATGCTATTGTATAAATATTTTCATTATAATTTAATAACACAGAAGAAAAGGTTTTTAATTAAGCTTGAACTCTTTTTTTTTAATAAAATTAAACGTCGTAATGCCTTAAAATTAGTGAATAAAATTGAAAATTGAATTGAAATAAACCTACTCCATTATTATACAATATATCTTATCTTTATCTTTTTGACTTGCACAGACAGCCAACTAGTTGTTGCCGTTTTAACTATTATCTGTTTTCCTTCATTCTTCTAACCTTAAATCTTACAACTCTGTCAACTCATCTAACGAGTTGGTAATTTATTTATACATCTTTTGTAGCTTTTTTTATTTTGTTGTCTCTGCCATGTCAACAACTTTAGAGTTATTTAGAGACCTTTTTGGCATATACCAGTTTCGTTTTGTTTGTTTTTTTACCAGCTTAACTTACCTCCTCGACTTCTTTAAGCCAACGATCGATTCCATCAAAACTCCATTTGTTGGTTATATCGTATACTAAAATAATACCTTGGGCACCACGTGAATATGATCGTATTATTGTACAAAAACGTCCTTGGCCGGATGTATCCCAGAGCTGTAGTTTAACACGTTTGCCCTCCAGTAATATTGTGGTCGTTTTATACGCTACCGTTTGCAATATGTGAAAGGTGCAATCTGTATATTAGATGGATTTCGGATAAGGCTGTATGGTACTAATTCCAACACTTACCATTGCCGCTGCAGAAAGGGCTCTCCGTTGATGGATCCTCCAGATTTGAGAGTATCTCATGTTTGCCCACATCGCTGTCGCCAACAAGAAGCACTTTTAATAAATAATCGTAATCTTTTGTCATGGTTCCCATGTGGCTGCAATTAGAGAGAAAACCAGTTTTGAATTGATGTTAATTATATCAGAATGTGAATATATAAAAATATATGTAAGAATTTATGTACAAATTAACTTTGATTAGTTTACATATTTGATATTTACAAGATTTACTAGCTATTTGTATTAAAAAATGATATTTAAAAGGTTTACAAAGAATTGGTATTCAATTTTTATTCTTAAAACGCTTTAATCAAATGTTTTCAAAGCTTTTTCGGAGCTTTTCAGTTTTAAAAAACTTCATTCGAAGCTTGGGTCTTTATTTGCCTGCTATCTTTTTTTTTTTTAATCTTCTTTAATAGAATTTTACTGAAACTTATATACATTTGCATATTATTATTTTAATTGAACACTTTTATACAAAATGCTTAGAAAAATTACATATGTTGACAATGCTGAATATTGCAAAAATATCCTATGTAGAATCTTCAGAAAATCGATTTTTTCAAAATTAAATTGTTAGATAATTATGTTAGAATTGATGTCCCGAAGTGATTTTTCAAAAAACAAATCTCCCATGTTTGGGTCGGGCCGGTTTTAAAAGCTTAGACGCGTTTTTCTCGATACCACTTTTTTCGAATGGCTTCACTCATGAACTCAGTCAATTTTTAAACGATCGATTTCAAATTTTAACACAATCCTAATAGCATAATTATACCCTGTACCGTATGGTACCAAGGGTATATTAAGTTTGTGCAAGCCGAAAATGTATGTAACATATAGAAGGAGACGTCGGAGACACCCCAAAGTTACCTAAAATATGATCAGGGTGAATAGAGAAGTCGATATACCCATGTCCGTCTGTCCGTCCGTCCGTGTGAACGCCTAGATCTCAGAGATGGTAAGAGCTAGAGTTACCAAACTTTCACATTAGATCCCATATTATTCTATAGGAGGCAAGTTTATTTTATTTTTTTGATATCGGGGATAAATTATATAGCTCCCATGGGGGTGTTTGAGACGACCTCGACAAAAAAAAGCGTTTTAGATGAATAATTCGATTGTTTATGAAGATATCGTAACCAAATTTGGTATTCGAAAGTTTTTTTTCCCAATCACTGCACCAAATTTGATCGAAATCGGTTGACTCTCGTTTTTTAATAAAGATATCGTAACCAGATTTGGCGTTTGGAAATTTTTTAGACCACTTAAGCAATGTGCCAAATTTGAACAAAATCGCTTGACTATATCATATAGCTCCCATAGGTCCGATCTTCCAAAAAATCGATTTTTTAACAAAATTTGTTGTGTTTCGTTTGTTTGTTAAGATATTGGGACCAAATTTGACATTCGTGAGTATTTTTTAGTTCCTAAGCACTGTACCAAATTTAATCCAAATCGTTTGACTAGATCATATAGCTCCCATAGGACCAATCGGTCCAAAAACACGTTTTTTATACAAAATTCGATGTGTTTTGTTTGTTTGTAAAGATATTTGAAATAAATTTGGCATTCATATCTTTTTTAAGGTATTTAAGCACTGTGTCAAATGTTATTGAAATCGGTTGACTATATCATATAGCTCCCATAGGAACGATCGGTCAAAAAAAAATTTTTGCTTAAAAATTCTTCTGTTTTTGGTTTTTTGTGAAGAAATCGGACTTTATTACAAGCTAGTGGTACAGGGTATCCTAAAGTCGTCCGCGCCCGACTTTACGTCCGCCATTTTTTCTTATTGTTATAAAGATTCAGTTTCTTCGCTCTAATTAATAAGTAATATATTTACAAAATTAGAAAAGGAGAAGTACAAACTGAGTTTTTGTGGCCCATTGTCTAAATTAATATTATAATAAATCAAAATAATATATTACATAGATTTTATAGTTTTTTCTTATTGTTATAAGGATTTAGTTTCTTCGCTCTAAGTAATAAATAATTTATTAACAAAATTACAAAAAAAGAAGAAGTATAAACTGAGTTTTTGTGCAACTGCTCAATCCAACAGATAGCGCGAATACCCTCAATGTAAAATACAAAATCTCGTTATAAGGCCCATTATCTAAATCAATATTATATCAAAATAATATTTTACAAAACTTTTATGGGTTCCATTTTTCGTGAACATTTTCATAGTTCATTTGCCATATCGGTTTAAGAGATTTTATAAACTTTGGTACAAATTCTAGATAGTTTTCTTTTAAAACAACTTTTTTAGCTTCAATTGTACAATATTTTAACTTTCTATAGATTACAATGGAAATATAAGATTTATTAATACCAATAAACTTATATGCAGTTTATTTAAGCCAAGACTTACTATATATGCGGCAAAAAAGTATTAAAATCGATTTACTAGTTCAAGTTTTGTACATATCAATCAATATTAATTATTTATTTATTACCATATGACATTTTTCTTGGTAGTTAAGAAATTTTTTCTAAACAACTTTGTTACCTTCAATTATATTTACATTTTCTATCGATTTCAATGGAAATTCAAGATTTATTAATACCAATTAATACCAACAAACTTAAATTCAGTTTATTTAAGCCAAGAAAAAAATTCAAATCGGTTTACTAGATCGAATTTTGTATATATCAAGCACTATTTATTATTTATTTATTACCATATTACATTTTTCTTGGTAGTTATGATATTTTCTTTTTATTTAAACAACTTTGTTGACATATGTTACAGTTCCAGACACGATTTATTTATTTTAAAAACTTCTATAGCACTCTTTTAATTTGCTTACAATACTCGTATGAAGTAAATGGCTTTTAAAATTTACGGCGTAGAAAAAGTTATCTCTTATCATATATACTCCACACCCTCTGATCAAACAATTTCAAAAAGATATCTGAAATCTGGTGGTGTGCAAAAATTTTTGTTATCCCTAACTTGACTATTTGGCAAACCCAACGGACAAGTGCCTGGGCTAACCGGTATGGGCTGGCGCAAGGTGCGCCTGAAATTAACAGATAAGACATCCAAACTGCAGGGTGCCAAAGTCGAACCGGCAATATTTTAATATAGCAAATTGTCATTTATCTAGTGAGTCACCCCCGTGGTCACAATAATATCTGTATAGTATATACAATATAATACCTGGAGAGCACTGGACGCACATATGTAAAACTTTTCAAAAAAAAAAATAAAACAATTTTATGCAAATAGTTTGACGCTATTTATACTATAACTTTTATTGTTTATAGTGTGCGCTTTTTGCATTTAATTAAATTAATTAATTTTTATTGATATACACTTTCTGCGCATTTTATAATTTTAATTATATTTTATTTTTCCTTTTTGTTTTAACCACAACTATAGCACCAAACAACCGAACGTCATTTGGGTGTGTTTTGTTTTTGCACCGCAAACGACGACAACAAAAACACTTTCCAACACACGTAAACACACACACACTTACGACACACCACTCACACATATGGCATGCGCAAATACACAACACACACTTGAAGGCGTATATTTGCACGCGCGTTTGTTTGTGTGTGTTTATGTATAGAATTATTTAGTAAGTTTTTAATGTTTTCATTAAACAATTAAATATTGTTGTTACAAGCAACAACAACAACAGCTGTTGCAAAATTACAACACACAAACAAATTGTATGAACATTATTATATACATATGTACTTGTATATACTATGCATATAATACGCGCACGCACATGCTTTTGTATGAGTTTAAGCTTTGTTGTTGTTCTTGCTGCTGCTACAACTCTTGTATATAATTGTTGTAATGTTATAAATAACACAAAATGTCAAATGAAATGCTGCATGTTTCTATAGATTTTTTTTTTGTGTGTTTTTTTTTATACATTGTATATGTATTCACAATATGTGTCGCACTTGTAACAATTTCCACTTACCATTTAGACTGCTAGTAATTTCATAATGTTTACTTTTTTGCTTTAAATCTTGCATACAAATTGTTTAGCTATTTCACACTTGATTGTTTTGTTTAAAAATTTGTTGTTTTATCTAATATTGCAAAACAAAAATGTAAATATTATTTGCAAATGGTTTGCCTGAGCTGAGGGTTGTTGATATGTTAGCGATATGCCGGTCTATCGATGTTTTACTATAATGACGCATCGATATAAATGTAAATGGAACGTGACTAACTTATTGCCGCTAGAGGGCGCATTACACTGATGCCATCGATTTTTTTTTTATTTGTTAGATTAAATAAAATTTAGTTCTAGGCTGCAAGTATGCACATAATTGCTAAAATGTAGAATAATAAAATATTTAATAAAATTGCCTTCCAAGCGTTTTCCCTTCTGCATTGAAAGCAAATCATGCAGTTTGTCTGTACTTTCATGACAAAATACTTAAAACCACTTCCAGCACCACCTTTTTAAACAAATTGCACTAAAAAGTGTTTCTCAGTTCAACAATTTAAAATATGTTTGTAATACGCAATAAAAGTGAAGGCGAAGCAGTTACTACTTAATGTGAGCGTCCTAAGTATAGTGCAAGATTTTGATCTTTGTTTTATATCTATTGGTATATTCAGGAATTAAAGAGAGACCAATAAATTAGTACTCAATTTATGCCCCAAAAGCCATAAAATTTTTCATTAACTAGTCTGCTCTCCTAATGCTGAAGCAATGTCATTAAATTTCTTTTTAATTGTTGCTGTGCAGCTTAAGCCAAAATATTTGGCTCAAACTAAAGTCATTGCTTTATAAAGAATATGTTTAAAATTTCAAATCAATTCTTCTTAATGTGATTTATGTCTTACATTTCTTTTTTAAATATAAGAGCAAAATGCATTTGTAACATTAGATTTCAAAGTAACGTATTTTTGTATGGAATATTCTGATAGCTCGTCGATAACATTAATTTTAAACAATCGAAACAATTGCTTGCAACTTTTATTGCCTTGAATATCGATAAGTTTGATTTCTTACGATATTTCGTAAACATTTGTATTATTTCATCGTTATTAAACTTTTTTTTTAATATCTTTATAAATTGTGTATATTTGAATGCAAAATACTATGCGTTTTATGCAACAATGTTAGAATTATATTATACATTAAGCTACTTAACTTTAATTTCAGTTTAATGAGTTGTAGTGGCTGCTCTCGCCAGTAAAACGCGACAGAGGGCGCTGCAATCGTTAGGCGAGGCTGCCATTCAAACTAATCGTCTTATCTTTTCAGTTGGTAACGGCTCTTATTCAAAACTAATTTTTAAAGATGGCTATAATTTTAAAATTTCAATCAAATTTGAATGGACAGAGCAACCTCTATATCGAATTAGCGTAAAAAATTCAAGATATCAAATAGAAGTTTCACTCATATTCGGTTCGATGGCTTTCCAATAAAAATTAAAAAAATCGGAAAATTAACTAAGCATTTACTTTCAATGCACAGAGCTTATATTAACATAGCGCCCATTTTTATTTTTTGAAGTATGATTTGTACAATATGAAATAAATTAGCTCGAATTTTTGTTTAATCCTCATAGTTGTTGATTTAAAATGTTTATAAGATTTGCGTATATATTTGTGTAATGTGTGTATTTATAGGCCAACCCAACATGCTTTACTATTTTGTGTTTTTGTGCTTATTCCTTAAATTTTAGTATACTAATCATTTTTCTTCTTAGCCTCAGGAGTTGATTTGGCTGCTTCGGCTAAGCGCTTCTCTAGTTTTTCATTTTTTAGCTCGATTATTTTTTTAAAAGACTTATCGATTTCTTCACGCTTCATCTTCTCCTGATCCTCTTCTAAAGCTGTAATGGTTGTACGGACTTGAGTTAGAAATTCCTGCTGTTTTACAAGTGTAGTTTCATTAGACGACGCTGCAAAGGTAGCTGAAGAATTGGATCTTACCAAGTCAGTGGAGTCCATTCTGCTTATCAACAGCGGTAGCCTTATTCTTTTTGTAGAAATTAAAAAATAAATTTTTTTTCGAGGAAATAATTCCAGTCCAAGAAATTATTCGGTCAATTTAATTTTACTTTTTTTTACGAACTTTTTTTTAATACAGGTCTTATTACTTCGAAGTTTCAAGCACAAATGAAAATATTTAGTTCAAGTTGTTACAAGTTACAATTGAAATTTCCAGATTGAAAACTCAAAGTTAACTTGTTCTAAAAATTTATTTTGAATTCAAAAGGGATTTAAGCTTATTCAAATGTTAAAATTGCTGCTAATGCAGCATAAAGCTTGCTAGCAAATGTGAGCCAAATGAATAAATAGTTAAATAATTAAATAGTTGTATTAAAAATTATTGCCAAAAGTTGTTAATTTAAAAATGTTAAATTGCGCCATATTTTTAGCGCAATCACTGTGAATGCCAATTGTCATTCACAGCGCTTAACTGTTATATTAATCGATAACAGCGATAAGCGCGCTGCCTTTTATTTTTTTGCTCATCTCGAACACCCACACACAACAACATAGAGGCACACAGAAAAACTGGTCGAAGTTGTTGGGTGTTTGGAAATGTTCGATTTAACATTAAATTTCAAAGTTTAATTAACAAATTATGTATTAAAGCAATAGTGAATTAGTGCTTAAGAAGTGGCTAATACCATTTCGAAAAGTGCATTATCAATTAAAGTGCATACGGCATAAATACACATGCATCTCGACAAAACTTTGTCAGAGTACGAGTACACACATTAGGTTCGAACGAGATGTGTCTATACTACGGAGTAACTGAATGAAGTGTGTGTGTATATGTAGGCGACCAACTATGTGTATGCATATGTGTGGTAGTTGGTATGTTCGTGTGCGTGTGTTCGTCGCACACTGAAAGAATCAATAAAGGATGTGCTGTAGATTTTTGCAAAATCTAAAAGGAAAAAAACACTACAACCTTAACGCAGAGTGTTTCGAGTGCAATACAACAACTTATTATATAAATTAAACAAATTACTTGTATGTTATTTGGCATAAATCATTGTGTATTGTATTGTAAATGTTTTTTTTTTGGTTTTTTTTTAACGCTGCTCTCACATCAATGAAATTGACGTAGAAAATCAAATAACGAAAAATTATCTGCAAACACCCAATATGAATGTGTGTGTGTTAAGTGCATTGTGCATAGTATAACACTTGAAGAGCGTATACCATCACACATAAAATTAAGAATTTATTTCCAACGAAATTCAATCAATTTACACAATCAGTAAACAAACAACAACAACAACAAAGTCACAAGCAACCAAATAACAAACAAATAAACCACATACAACATGAAGTGCTTCGTTATAATTCTGATGCTGGTGTCCATAACGCGTAAGTAAAGGGAAAAAAATATATATATTGTTAATTAACAATCTACTATCTATATACAGTGTCATAAACAGCACATTATCATGATAATGCTAATGCTTCAAGTAGGTGTAGCTAATTTCATTGATAATACTCTTTTGCTGCCTCCATGTGTGGGCGTGCACTTATCATCATAAATTTATGTATGCACAGACACACACTCACACATATTTATGAGTGTATTTTAATTATGTGACGCAGTGTGATCCCTTAAGCGATATTTACACTACACACTGGCCCATAAGCCATAAGTACTATGCACACAGATAGACACACACATTGTATATCATCATGCTAGGTCGCAACTGTCGGATTATTTTTGGTGTTCGTTCACATTTGTGACAGCTGCATACAAAAATATTTAGCCACTTGCGCAATGTAAACAGTGCCCCACCAAACAAGCGTCGTTTAGCAACACTTACAGTAGTCAAATAGTCATTGTTAGGAGCACACGCTTCATATTTATTGATCTGATCATGCTGGATTTACATTACAATTGCTGGTCAGTTGATGACCAGCAAAACAAAACCGATTGTTCTTATCACAGTCTCTGCCGAGAGTGTTGTGGCCGGATGTAGAGTTTCAAGATGATCTGTATCATTACATCAAGAAAATTGTTTTTAAATGGATTGCCGTTCTGATTATAACCATTCCATATTAGCAACATTTTGTTCCGGTTCCAGAGCTTCCAAGGCCGAGTTGCACACTTTTAAGATACTCCCTGGGCCCTAGTTTCTGTCGAAGTCTCCAAACAAGCGTCGTTTAGCAGCACTTGCAGTAGTCAAATATTTTACAGCACACGCTTCATATTTATTAATCTGATCATGCTGGATTTACATTACATTTGATGGTCAGTTGATGACCACAAAACAAAACCGATTGTTCTTATCACAGTCTCTTCCGAGAGTGTTGAGGCCGGATCTTGAGTTTCAAGATGCACTGTATAATTACATTAAGAAAATTGTTTTTAAATGGAATGCCGTTCCGATGATAAGTATGCCATATTAGTAACATTTTGCTCCGCTTCATATTTATTGATCATTCTGGATTTACATTACGTTTGATGATGCCCAGTTAATGACCATTTTATTGTCACAAAACAAAACCGAGAGTTTTTATCACAGTCTCTGCCGAGAGTGTTGCGGCCGGATCCAGAGTTTCAAGATGTACACTATCATAACATTAAGAAACATTATCGGCTTAATATAACCAGATTCCAATGCCGAATTTACTTAAAAGTTGCTGGCATGCTTTTAAGATACTCCCGAGTTTCTGTCTCAGGCTTCATAAACATTACAGAAAAGTTTCCTCTACTTAAGCATTTACATTAGATTTGACGCCCAAAACAAAACCGATTGTTCTTATCACAATCTCTTCCGAGAGTGTTGAGGCCGGAGCTAGGGTTTTCAAGATGCACATTATCATTACATTAAGAAACATTTTTTTTAATGATCTTTCCGCTTAATATAACCAGCTTCCAAGGCCGAATTTACTTTAAAGTTGCGCTTTTTAAATACTCCCTGGACCCAAGTTTCTATCTAAGGCTCTAAAAACTTCACAGAAAAGTTTCCTCTATTTAAGTACTAGTGTTGCCGGCAGACGTAATTAAAGAAATCCATTTGAGAACACGTCTTTATGATAACAACGAGCTTATGAACTAAGTCGGTAGCAAATTACATTTTTAATGATTTTTTTAAATATCAAATACTATATATATGAAAAAAAATACGTGATATTTCAAGCCTACCAAACTGTTTATTAATTTAAGTCGTGCCAAAAATATAATCAGGCCTTTTCAAGATTTCGACACGTTTTAAAAAGTCATTCCGATAAATGATGTTCTAGATTTCGACTGAGTTCGAATGGACACCTTTCATTTCGAATCCTTCAGTTTTTGTCGGAATCGAAATTTAGAATCCAGGCATGGATAATTTTTTTCCTAAACTGCGTGCAAAATTCGAAAACATTTTTGTATGATATTATAACATACATTGCAAAAAGTTTAGATTAAAAAAAAACTTTCTCCTATATCTTAAGGTGTATTAAAAAAATTTCAAGCGATTTTATAACGAATATTTTTTTTCTATAAAAAATAGAATCTAGAATTTCACAAGCAATTTAGGCTCTTGAAAATAAAATAAAAATAGTAAATAAATAAAAGATAAAATAATAAACAGAATTTAAATCTTGTCTAGGCAATAGGACAGCGCCCTGAAATTGACAATTTATTATTAACTAGTGAGCCTGGCAGACGTTGTCCTGCCCAAACTTTTTGAATACTCTTAAAGTAAATAAACATCGTAAGATTCTCTAGTTAACTTATTTGGAAAAATATAAGATTTTTAGATTAGTTTGCAGCTCGATTCAAATTTGCAGGTGAATATCGCGCTTCATGGGTCTGTCTTAACCGAATTCTTTTACGTTCATTGCGATCTTCACGTTCCTGGTCAGTACGATTAGATTGATAATTAGTTTGATTCGTTGCATTTCTGCCAATTGAAGTACATCTAGCCATGATCGATTAGGAGACGGCATTCCCAATTGTCCTAATGTTTTATTAGCCATTGCCTAGCATAGATCTTCAATATGAATTAAAGCTTCATTGTAAACTTCCGGCGTAAATTTCATTACTGGATTACGTTTTGCTTGACTTACTCGAAACAAAATATCTTCTGATAAATAATTTTGATATTTTATCCACAATTCAGGTGGATTTGATGAAAAACATGTTGCCAAAATAATCGCAAATAGAATACGTATTTGATATGGACGAGCAGTAATAGCAGCATCTGCTAAAGTTGAATCCAAAGGGATAAAAAGTAGCCTCCTGGTTCTAAGCTACGTCTATACCAATTTTCAGCCAAATCGCTTCATCCGTTCTTGAGTTATAAATAGTGTAACTAACACCACTTTCTTTTATATACATAGATTTAGATTCGATTTGGCGCTCATTTGTTGAGCATTTTACTGGCGCAACAAAACAAACCCGACTGTTCTTAATAAGAACTTCTTATCACAGACTCTTCCGAGAGTGTTGAGGCCCAGACTTTCAAAATGCACATCATCATACAATAAGGAATTTTTTTTTTAATTGCCTGTCGGTCTGATATAGCCCCTCCATGTTAACTTTTTGCTTCACTTCCCGAGCTTCCAAGTTCGAGTTGCTGGCACGGTTTTTAGATATGTACTCCCTGGGTCTTCGAGTTTCTGCTTGAGTCTCTAAAAACTTTACCGAAAAGTTGCCACTAAGCAAGTATTTCCCGCCATCGTTTTTCTATATATTTTTTTTATGGTTTAGTGAAGATGTTATTTAGTTTGGGAAAAGAGATTGCCTTATATGGCCAAATCCTAGGCAGATGTAGTTAAGACCTGCCTACAATGTTGGCATGTTGGGCTTGGATTCCCAGAGAGTAGGCGGGCATAAGTTTTATGGGCAGGATCCGATACATAGCCGCGAAAATGAGCTAATCTTTATGCTGGAAAGTCTACTTTATTTATTCCTTGATAGCACAATTTAGTAAAAAAAAAAAAATAATAACATAATGCATGTCACTCCTGGTCGGAGCATAGAGTGAATTCTTTCTTAGGCTCAATTAAAAGCTTTAAGAATCATTCTAGAAAACTATAGAAAAAAAGAAACTCCAAAAGTTTTTAAGATCAAATGATTTAGTGCCTTCCCAGTACGCTCCCAATAATAATAATTTCCTGACTGACTATTTTTGTCAGTCGCCACAGGGAGGAGCATGGGGATCTCTATTTATAGCTGTCAGAAGAGAACAGGAACGTTCACCTTATAGCCGAATCCGAACGGCGTTGTCTTGAATTAATAGACATTTTCTTGGGCAAATAGCGTCTTTGAGCTAGCGATGCCAGTCGAACCATCGACCTTCGGTTTGAGAAATGAGTACGCAACCACTACGCTACAGAGGGATCTATAATTTGTAAAAATTATGCTGTTTACTTTCTTATCAGTATAGGTATATCTGTGTGTAATGTGAAACTCAATCGGCAATACACTACATTTACATAGATTCTTTCCGAGCTCCGCTTCAAGCTGTTGCTCTTGCTCATGGGCATCATTATTTAAAATAAACACTACCGTTTTGTTCTTATCAAGTTATAGACATAAACAGTTTATTTTTAAATTATAATTCAATGGAAAGTAGTAAGAATAGATTTTAATTTCTCCGAATTGTTATCTTGAATTTAAAATTCAATGGAAAGTAGTAATAATAAATATTTATATCTTCACGATCTCCAATTTGTTCTCTTGAATTTTTAATTCAATGGAAAGTAGTAAGAATAAATATTTATTTCTGCCCAATCTCCATGTACCGTGGTAAACAATCAGTTTCAAGCTCGGAGCTGTCATTTTCAATAAATAGGTAAAGTTTAGCCAATACTGTTGAGATTTTTTTTCTTAACTGCAGGAAAATCTGGCGGCCTAAATGTTGGAATATTCAAGTTTGAAGAAAATATATCTTTAAAAAAATTATATACCAGCTACAAACTAGTTTTGATAAACTGCAACTACTTGTTATTACTTCAAGACATTTAAAAACCCTAAAAAGTTAATAACTTTATCAGCTATCTATTAATTATCTGATTTTTTAACATTATCATTACAAATTAATCTATCAAGTGCTTTCATGCCATAAGTTTCGAGCTTCTATCTACAAAACTAAAAAAGGGACCTTTATCTTACAAATATTTTTTCGATGCTACTCTAAAACTCCGCACAAGCTTTTAATTCAAAAGTATTATTTGCTTACAAACTTAATATCGCCCGCTGTTTCACAGCAGTTAATTGGTTTATCTTGGCATGGAATCAATTTTTGAATATTCCACACCAAATATAAAACTTCCCTTGAACGCTAATTAATTTCTTAGTAATTGCTCATTAATTCAGTTGATTTGTGAAGATATATTGATTTCCGTGATATGCTGCGCAAGATAACTCTGCGCTCTCAATATTTTTTTAGTGTAAACAGGGCATAAACATTTTGTTCCCCCCACGCAGTGCTGGGGGGCAACAGTTGTGCAGCAAATCAATAGAGCCAGCATACAAAAATATATTTATAGACTTCTTGTAATAATAGAAGATTTTTATCTACCCTCTTGCAGAGCACATCAGCTCGGTGGAGGTGCATTTTGAGGCACTTGACAGCGGTTTCTTTTTGAAGCATGCACGCCAACCACCTGTAACGCCGGAGATAGCTAATATACAAACTTCCTCATCGCTACCGCCGATTAAAACGCGCACATCCTACGATTCGGTGCTTTCACTGGATCGTTTTACCGTTGTGGAGACCACACAACCGGTCTCTATACGCGCCAGCTATGGGCCATTTTCCACAAAGCAAACGGTGCCGGCTCGCTATATTGTGCCGGATACAATGGACAATCAGGGCGATTACATAAATGTAAGTTTTGAAGATGAGAAAGTTGCAAAAATTCAAATAATATTTATCTATATAGAACTCCACCGCCACGCTGCTGGAATTGCAGCAGCCAAACATGCATCTGGACATATCTGCGCATTTAGTGCGTCCCAGCATTTCACAGGATTCACCCGTGCTGCGTGTGCTCTTCCATGCGGGCGCTGATCCAGGCGGCCACTTGCAGCGTCAAAAGGTTTGCGTGCTCTTGCATGTGGCCATGGGCTCAGAGATGCCTCTTAAAGGACGCTGCATGCCTGAGGGCGAAGATGGCGTTTGCGTAGCTGAGGTGGTCATTCCATTAAACTGGTGGCCTGCCTTGCAGGCGCCCAGCAAGGATAGTGTACAAGCACCGCCGCAAAAGGTGCCGCAACGCTATGCTCAGGTTTCATACAGCGTCTTTGAGCCACCATTGCGTAATCCTGAACAATGCGAACCAAAGGTGCAAATACAACCTTTGACTACATTTGCGCAAGTGCCGCTGGTACCAGCCAAAACGCCATTTAAAGAGCTTCGTGCAGATGATTCAGTTACCTTTTTGCTGCCCCAACATCCATTATATCCCATGTCCAAGTTGCATGTGCCCGTGTTTTTGCATCAGTATACGGATCAACGTGTTGCTGCCTTTACAGTGCGGGCGCGTGTAAAGGCGGGTTTGAAGATTATGGGCGCTACAGCTTCAACTGATTTATGGAATATATCAATAGAGAAAGAGAATCCTAAGCATACAACAGCACGTGTTACGGCCTTTCGCAAGGATCAAGAATCCAGCATGGAAAGCAAGAGCGAGTCAGGCTCAGCAGCTGGCAATTATACCAATGAAGTATTTGAGGTATTTAGCTGGCTTTTGGAAGTAGCAGAGGACTCCAATGACATTGTAGATGGTGGCAAAATTGTTTGGTCTGTTACGCATGTATATGACACACCAAAAGACAAAGACTCCACGGAGCTAATAGCCACAGATGATACCAAAAAGCGTTTAATAGCTAAGTTAGAAATCAACAAAGATGATATACAAGCAGTGCTGCCCATGGCCAAAATATGGGAGGTTATGAATACGGCCGTCTTGACTGGACGTCAGGTGGCCCAGGCCATGAAGGTGTTTATTGTTTCACAGGCGGGCAAAGTTGCCGATGTAACACTGCAGAGCTCCTGCCATGCCGAGGACGAAAGCGTCATAAAGGTATGCAAATGAAAATTTAAAAGTTTTGAAGCTTAAATCTAAGTATAAACATTGCTATTTTTAGGTCTCTTCGTCATGCAGCTCGGTTTATGTGGATGGCTCTGAGCAGCGCGGCTCTTCCAATGCTTCGGTTATTGTCAAATATGGCACTTATGTGGGCGTAGCCAAGTTTATTGTCTGGATGCCTGAGTTCCCCTTAGAGGTTTACATATCCGATTTTCGATTATCCCAAATCAAGGGCTGGAAAGTTACAGATGACAATCACTACCTGTAAGTGGCCACACTTTTGCTTATCTAATTTAATAAATTTTAATTAAGTTATTTGGCTTTCCGCAGACACAATAAACAATCCCGTCGTCGCAAGAAGCGCTCCTATGTCTGGGGCCAGCATGGTACAAACTATTATAACAATGTTGGCGCCGATAGAACCATTTGCCGTGCACGCTATCAACAAAGTCCTGTTGAGGTTTATGCCAAGTTCTTAGCTGTTGATCAAAACTCGGGACGCATCAGCTATTTCATATCACGCCGCACAGGTCTCAGAGTTACCGATTTAGTACAGCCGCTCTTGCGCGTAGCCGATCCTAAAATAGCGTCTCTTAAGGGCCGCATACTGCAGGGCAAGTCAATGGGTCGCACAGATGTGCAGGTGCTATCTCCAATTACCGGTAGAGTCATAGGCACCAAAGAGATACGCGTCGGCAGTGACAAAGTGAATATATCCAAATTAATTGTGCGTGTTATATCGGGTCTACAATTGACCATAACGCCGGATAACACCATTGAGAATGGCTATTTAGCTGAGACCTCGGTTACACATAAGTTGACTGCACAGTATCAGGAGGGACTTTTGGATATTGACTTAGAGTTTTCCGATGGCTCAAAGACTCCTTTGCGGTAAGTTTGTTAGAATGTTATCAATACAAACTTTTTAATATGCTTGCATATACTACAGTGACATTGCGGTTGAGGATTATTTTCTGCTGGTGGAAAGCCTGGACACTGAAGTTGTGGCATTTGCGCCCATGTTGGCCTCGCATCATCCGCGTGTGATTGCCGTAGGCGAAGGTAATGGCAATTTGCTGCGTGTAACCTTGCTGCTTTCCGAAGAATGTCGCATGCGTCGCGGCACGCTGGCCTCCAAACAAAATAAATCGAATGCAGCGCCTCTGGCTAGCGCACTGGCCTCCATTGAAGTGGACTTTAATAATGTAGACATTGTGAGCAAACAAGAGGCCATACAAAATGATGGCACAGTGGGTCGTGAACGTAAAAATTATCGCAACAATGGCGATTTAGCGGATATTATAGGTAAGTTTTTCTGTAACCAGCTTAAGATGTGACTTTAACAAATGGCGCACTTTGTCTTACAGTTGGCATACCGCTGCGTGACTCTAGTCAACAGTATGAGCCCACTGTGCAGGCTCGCCAGCATCGCGGCAGCATACAGGCTGTTCATAAGACGCATTTTAGTAAGAAGCTTAACAATGGCAACATGTCACCCATGGAGGTGGGCATGTATGTGCTGCTGGCGGCTTTCTGCTTTGCCATTATTGTCTTTGTCATTTCTTGTGTGGTCTATGCATCTAAATTCCGACCGGCTATGATTGAATCCGGCTTGGATCCTTTGGATTCGGCTAAGGTGGGCGGCGCTTTTCGTGATGTGCGTTTAAAAGAGTCGACAACCAATGCGCATGATTGGGTTTGGCTTGGTCGTTCCACCATCGATAGGCAATCCGTGGTCGCCGAGTCCAATACACATATTAATCCAAGAGGTGAGTTGCTAAAGCTTTTATGAAAATAAAAAGAAATATAATACTTTTTTAATTTTATTCTAGATCCACGCATGCGCATAACGAGCAATCCGATAACTAATTATGATAATGGTGCAGTCAATGGAAGGCGTGTCACCTCGTTTGATCAACAGCCCAAGTCGCAGACGCACATTGTGCCGGCTGCCAATTTGAATAAGCTTCATGCAGAGCAGTAAGTAATGAGTTTGCATCGGTTCATTTATATTGATATTATGCCCACACTATAAAAGTCTTGCCAAGATTAGTATGTTGTAAATAAGTTCGATTGGTTTAAGAGTAGACTTTATTAGACTCTAGTGGTTCACTTAAATTCAGTATCGTTTAATATTTGCTATCCATTTTCCTCAAGCTGATTTCCCTATTAGCAAATCTTCTCACATTTTTAAATATTAGAGCCAGACCGAAAATTAAAATTTTTCCTAAATTACTATTTACACACCATTGGCCATAGATATCCAGGGACAACATTATTTTTAAATCAATTAAGAATATCGGTAGCCATAAAAAAGTATTAACATTATTTTTTATAATTCGCTAACAATTCACAATTGTTTTAAGTAGTAAACGGCGTAAAGAGCCATAACCGAAGTTGTTTGAATTGTTATTTATTTAATATTATTATTTATTTAGCTATCCTTTGTTTACCGTTAAAATGTGTATTTACAACGAATTATGGAGTAATAATTGAAGAATTTTGTGAAAGCGCGAAAATGTCATGTAACATGTAATTTACGAAGATTGAGACGTCGGAGATCTTACCCCAAAGTTACCTAAAATATGATCTATTGAAAGTGATTATGAGAAGTCGATATACCCAATTGTTCGTCTGTCCGAATCACGCTGTGCAACAGCGCTAAAGAACTCTTCAAGTGACCTAGTGTACATTGTAGTCTTGACGAGTTGACCACGATAGCGTTTTCAACATTAGATCCCATATTATTCCATAGGATCGGCAAGTTTATCGTTTAAAATTGTTTTTGGATATCGGGGATCAATCCATTATCATAGCGTCGCCATGGGCCGATGTTTCGATTGCTTTACGGCTTCGGACAAAAGAAGATTCAAGCGTTTTAGATGATATACATTCGATTATACTTTATGAAGATATCGTAACGAAATTTTCTAGAAGCATATCTAAGATACAGTTTTTTATACGATTTTCCCACTTGAAGTCACTTGTACCAACATTTGATCAAAATACGGTTGACTATATACATACAGCTCTCATAGGACATCGATTCCGAGCCAAAAGTAACGGTTTATTAAAATCGGTCAATAAATTCGCTATAGTTTCGACGTTTTTTAAATAAAGATTCAATCCTAATCGACAGAATTTAGGCGTTTAGATGGATAATTCGTTTGTTCATGACGACATCTTAAGCAAATGTGCCATAATGTTAGAACAATAAAAACCTTACAAGTGCCAATTTGATCGTAATATCATATAGACATACGCCATACGGTCCGATCTTGTCAAAAAATCGATTTTTTAACCAAACATTTGTTGTGTGTTCGTTTGATTTAGTTAACCGATATTAGGATCAAATTTGGACTTTCGTGAGTATTTTATAGTTCCTAAGCACTGTACCAAATTTGAATCCAAATCGTTTAACTAGATCATATAGCTCCCATAGGACCAATCGGTCCAAAAACACGTTTTTTATACAAAATTCGATGTGTTTTGTTTGTTTGTAAAGATATTTGAAATAAATTTGGCATTCATATCTTTTTTAAGGTATTTAAGCACTGTGTCAAATTATATTGAAATCGGTTGACTATATCATATAGCTCCCATAGGAACGATCGGTCAAAAAAATATGTTTGCTTAAAAATTCTTCTGTTTTTGGTTTTTTGTGAAGAAATCGGACTTTATTACAAGCTAGTGGTACAGGGTATCCTAAAGTCGTCCGCGCCCGACTTTACGTCCGCCATTTTTTTTTATAATTCGCTAACAATTCACAATTGTTTTAAGCAGTAAACGGCGTAAAGAGTTACAACCGAAGTTGTTTGAATTGTTATTTATTTAATATTATTATTTATTTAGTTATCTTTTGTTTTTCGTTAAAATATATATTTACAACGAATTGTGGAGTAATAATTGAAAAATTTTCTTAAAGCGTGGAAAATATCATAAACATGTAATTTACAAAGATTAAGAAGCTAAGATTTTTATTTTGAAGTTATTTGAAAGAGCCATCTATTGAAAGTTTTTATTATAAGTAAATATATTAAATTATTAGTTGTTCAAATTATGTAGGACAGTGTTATTGGTATTGGCCCAACAACTTTAAGGCTTATCGGTTTACTTGCTTAGCCAAACCAATTAATAGTACAAAATTGGTATAAAGTTTACAGGACCGCTGATCATGATATAATATTCAAAAACTCAAAGCTATAATCTTAGATTTTTGGTCTTCGATGTTATATAGTTATTAAGAAATAACCTCTCAAATGCCAAATAGAATAGGAATTTACGCATCAGATGGCAATCCACATATATATTGACTGAAAATTTCGTGTCCGCGAACAATCCCTTACCCTTTTTATTAAGTGCAAGATTTCAGAGAGCACCTACGAAAAACTACAACTAAATTGCAATGAAAATCAGTGGAGCAACAACAAGTATATGCAAAAGTTGTGTCTAGGCTTACAATCTCAGAGAGCTATGACAGTAAAAGAGAGAATAATTAAGAGCCATTACAAAAACAAAACAAAAAGACCCAGAAGAGCAGTGGCGGATTTAAGAAAAAAAAGCCCAGTGGGCAAAATTTCTTCAGGGCCGTACCCCAAATCAAATTTTTTTCAACGCTGAAGTTTAAATATTGCAATGGACTCTGCTTGGTAGAATCTTGTTCTTGTGCGAAATATATATCCGCAAAACTGATTAACTCATACTTCAGAGCAGTTGTAAAAAAAGTTGGATTTTTCTCCATCAAATTGCACACATTTTTTTCAAATACTTTCTATCCATGTTTTTGAAGGATTCGGGTTTGAGAAATCCGATAAGTGAGTTTATCTCATCAAAACCTTTTGCCCTTTCTTGTAATTTACTGCAAATTCTGTCCAGAACTTCAAAGTACCCAATGCGAGGTTTCGTTGCCATATCCAGAGAACTAACCTGTGCTTTCTCGCCTGGCATTTTTTTTCGTTCGTCGTTGTCTAATGATCGGAAAATCCGGATTCTTCCATCCCATCTTCTCCCATTGAAATTTAGCTTTCGAAACACAAGAATCATACATGCTCTCCTCATGCAAGTTTTGCAAGTTCTTCATTACATTTTAGAGAAAATTTTAGGCCATCAAAAAATCAACTTCTTTTTTCTGTAATTGCACTTCAGCAATGTCAATGAATGATAGGACTGAATGCCACCATGTCAGGTAAAGTAAAAATAGCCAATTGATCGCCGAAAGTAGAGAATTTGCGTCCATTATACCTTCTGCAGTAGTCTTTTCTCTCGATGTTTCTCGTTCTAAACAGTTGACAACACAGTCAAGATTTTGGATAATTGCTTCTACTGCGTTCAGCCGTTTCTGTGACAGCGCTCGCTTTCGATATCTTCCAATGCCGCAGCATCCTGTTCATCTTGTTTCTCTCTTCGACAGTCAGAGTTGGTCTCAAAAAGTTCAAGTCTCAATTCTTCCAGAAGTTGAATGCCGAAAGATTTTGTAGTTTGAGACAGATTTTTGCTTTCTTCCAAAAGGTTTTCCCATCGCCGATGAGACTGCGATATTTCGCTGTAATATTGGGATAAAGAGTTTGATTGAAGGGCTGGCGAGATAGAACCCGGTTGAGTTGATGCGCTGTACAATGAATGTAAGGAACGAAGGCCATCTCTCCAACATATCTTCTAATAAGTGCCTGTAATCCATGTAGCTCTCCTGACATAACGGGCGCGCCGTCGAAAGATTGACCACATATATGCATTTTGGGAATAGAAATTTTTCAAACAAGACCCCAATAATGTCATAAGAAATCGAGACAGCATCCCATTTTTTGATTCGACTGAAACGTTAAAAACGTTCTTTGATGCATAGTATTTTGGCTCATGTCTCATTTTTTTGGATTGTAACGTATCGCACCAATATAGCCATTTGGTCTAAGTGAGCAACATCAGTTGTTGAATCAGGAACCAGTGTGAAAAATTTTGCATCGTTGCATTCATTCATAATAAAATTTCGCGTTTAATCAGCCAAGATATTCTATAATTTGAATGTTATCGCTTTGCTTAAGTACTTTATCCGATTCGAGGACTCGATGTGATCATGTAGGGTCGAGTTATGTCGGGAGATGAGTTTGATGATAGACAAATATATACAAGAATTTTCTTCATCCATTTTTTCACGATGACTTCGAAACGCGACACCCAAGCCAGACAAAGTTCTTATGGTATCAAAAAAAAATGTTCAGGACGTAACGACATTTTTTCGCATCTTCGCTAATTTGTTGACTTAGTTGATGACTGATATCAGCTTTCTTGAGAAAACTTGCTGCTGCAACTTTGAGAAAATCGTAAACGTTTTAAATAACTGATTGATTACAAAAGTTATTTGATTTCATATTTAATTTATGATAGTTATCAAGCAATGCAATTACTCTGAAAACAGGGGGCCCCTAAATGAAAATTAAACTTGGGACTCACCGAAACCTTTTTTTAATAAAAAAAGAATAAAAAAAGAAACCGAAGGTGTAACTTTCAGCCCAGTGGGCAAGCGCGCTTTTGCCCACCTGTTAAATCCGCCAGTGCAGAGGACCAACGGGATTGGCCACCCCTGGAGTAGATCATCCATTCAGCTTTCTAATAAAAACTTTTTGTTTGTTCTTGCATTTTTTTTTACAGCTATTTGGCTAATGAGCGCAAGGACAATGCATTGGATTATAAGCCACCGGTACCACCGCATCGCAATGTGGTAGCTCGTGCCATGCTGCAGCCACATAACCACAATGGCAATGTGCCGCTAAAGGTAAGCTAAGATAAAACATATATTATATGCACAAAAATTTACAACTTTCACTATTTGCCTTGACATTCCTAGGAGACGGGCAACAAGCGACACAGTCAGCACTACAAACAGCAACACAATGACAACAATAACGCGGAGCAACAACCACCACAACACCGTCAGCACCAACGCAGTCATAGTCATAGCCATAACAACTTTATTAACAATCCTGAGCAGCGCTCCTCATCTGCGGCAGCATATCGCCCAACAACCACAACACCAGAGCATGGAGCCATTGAGACACCGGTTGCTGCCAATAACAACAACAACAACAACAAATTGGCCTTGCAGCAGTCACACAATAAAATCAAGCAGAAGCAACAACATGAGGAAATGCATAATGCGGAAAAGCTAGTGGAGTACACAAATCCACATCAAAAGAATGCATTTCAGTTTGATTCACTGACACCAAAGAGAGTAACCAAAGGAACTGCTGCAGCAAACATGACAGCTGCTGCAGCAGCATCAACAACAACTACAACTACATCACCAATAACAGCAGCAGCTTCAACGCATGTTAAGGGTAAGCAAACGCAAATTGTAGACCATACCATAAACTAACCCATAATATTTGCAGAGAATCACAGCATGCTGAGCAGCACTGGCGATGCAGCCAATTCGAATGGTACCGATGAGATTGCACGGCTACCAAAAGCTACAATTAGCGAGCCAACAACAAAATCATCGCGTATCAAACGCGCAACAGTTGTTGGCAATCCCATGTTTTCGGCCACCGTAGATGAAACACTGGCACCAGGCGAACGTTTAGGTCTTGATGATCTTGATATGGATTACGAACAAATCATGCACTATTTTGATAATCTAAAGGTAATATCTTAGCTTAGCTTTGTTGAACACCAATTAACTTTTGTTTTTACTTGAAACAGGAGTCAAATGCCTGAGTACAAGAGATCATTGCTAAAATTCGCGAGATATTGTCCACATTTCATGAACGATATCAAAATGTCGTTACGCCCTCAAACACGCCCACACACAAGCAAATGCAAATGCTCGATGAGCTAGTTGTGGTGTACGATGAGGCGTATAATATTGAAAGCCGGCAATTCTAAAAAGTGCTAAGTACTACCCATGCAGCTGCTGCTTACATTATATAAAACGAAAATTGAAAGCATATAGCCATGCTACTATAAGTATATGCATAAAATAATGAAAACATAAGAAAATGTAAGGGTATTTAAACACATATAAACGCAATTCTAGCAATACTATATAATATAATGAATATGGATGGAATACGGATGGAATATACGTGAACGCGTGAAGAATGAAAACAAAAAACCAGTCAACAAATTATAAGAACAAAACCATATTTATTATTAGCTTAAGTCTACGTATATATGCAAATACTGTATATGAGTATATAGTATATAATATATATATATATAAATATATATCTGGCATGCCCATATGTGCTACAAATAACAAAAAAAAAAAATAAGCGCGTGCACTGGCAAACTAGCACAAGTTGTTGCAAACTATTTAAACCAAAACCGTAAAAAGGCATAAACCAGTTAAAATCTAAATTGTTATATCTGAAATTTATTTCACACAAAAAAAACACACAATGTACAGTAGACGCTTAAGCCTAAATTTCTTTAAAGGGATTTGCTTTTTGTTAAATAATCAGTTTTTTTTTTAAACTCTTTTGCTGTACAAGTTTGTAAGGTTTAGGCTGCTTCTATACAAGTTTGTAAAAATTAAATGTTAAAATGTTTTAAATTATGCCTTAGATTTCAAATTTTTTTAAAATTTTAAACATGTTTTATGTACGAAAGCATAAATATTGGTAAGCGTCTATTATAACTTAAAATTGGTATAAATGTGAGTTACATACAGCAAATCTAACTAGCATTAATTATTAAAATTTAAACAAAAAAAATGGCTTAACTACTACATTGTAAATTTAACTATTTAATGTGTGTTTTGTACGATCTCGGTCTCGGTCTCTCATATGCATATCTACTACAAAAAAAAAAAAAACAAAACAAGAAAATGGTCTAAAATTTTAGTTAGCCAGCTTGCACACAGTTTTACATATTTATGGCTTATATACACAGCAACTACATTATGTAATTAGTTTATATGTGTCATTTTAGCTTTGTTATTACATATATATAGTATATATACATATATGTATTTTTTATACCTCTCTCTCTCTCTCTATCTGGCTGGCAACAAAAAAAAAATGTCTGCCACACTTGTGCTATGTGCTGTGCACCGCTACCAAAGTCGCTAGAACTTAAAACTGAATATAGTATTTAAAACATATACATATATATATGCATATAATATAAAACATATATTATATGGCTTAAACAGCGCGCTTAAGAAAATCTATCATAATAATATAAAGAACATTGCTTTATATAACTATATAAGTTGAATAACAAACAAGCCAGCCTATAAAATACCAATACACAAAAATATATAGACGCTTATGAGCTTTATTTGGTCGATTGCATTCAGAAAAACAAAACATTTAAAAAACTAAAAACACAAAACAAAAAAAATCGTAAAACAATCCAAGCAACAAATAAAGCATGAACAAAATGTATAACCAAATATTATATTGATATTACTAAGCGATTAAGCTTTATATATATATAAAAATATATATTTATTTAAAACAAAAAATCGAATACAAATTTATAGATACATGCATATTTATATTATTATTATTGTATTTATGATTATGATTATATTTATTATGACAAAAGCTAAAGCATAAATTAATTATAACAAAAAAAAAAGTGCAAATTATAAAAACTTTTGATAACAAGACAAGGCGAAATTTAAAACTTAAACAAATGCTGAAGCAAATACATAAGCTATATATATAACTATATAAATATGTATTTACTTATGTGTGTAACTCAAGCGCGCTCTCTATCTCTGTAAACAATTACATGCATACTATATATACATATAATATATATATATAAACCAAAACCCAGCTAAATTCATTCCATTAGCACAAATTTAATTTTAATAAACATTTTTTTTATTATTATTATTTTGCCATACATTTTACACAAAATTTTGTATTATATTTTAACACAGTTATGACATAGTTATTACATAAAGATTTGTTTAATTTTTGTTAAAGTTTCATTGTTTCATAATCATATGTTGTAAATTGTTCCGTCCAAAAAACAAAAACAAAAAAAAATGAAAGAAAGTAACAAAAGAAAACATGTAAAACGTAATGACAAATGTAAAGCAAAAAGCAATTACAGTAAAGCAAACGTAAAGGGAACGAAAAATGTTAAAAGAGTAACAACAAAAACTCAAGAGCAAAAAAGAAAAACTAAAAGTTAAACTTTCGCTAAAACAAAAAGAAAATTTATTTGTAAAATTATATTTATTTTTTTGGCCTTTTTTTCATTGTAGTCTTTACACATTAATTAAGCTAAAAATGCAGTCATTTTGTATGTTTTTTTTTTATATATGCATATACATATATAAAAAATAGTATATAAAGTAAATGTATTAACTTAAAAAAAAAAATGTTTTCCAATAATAAGAGCTTAGTTGAGGCATAGTTAAATGTATTGTATATAAGTAAATTGCTATATATTATATAACAATTTGATTGCTTAAACTTATATGTAAAGACTACAAACACATATACAAACCTACACACACACACACACATACACGAGCGCATGTATAGCGTATTGGTGTCATATTCATTTACTTATAAACAAATCATATCTTATTTAAATTATTTGCTTTATTTTATGCAACAACGAATTTGAAATTTATATATTTATTACTCTACTTATGTGCTTATATACAAGCAACTCTATTATATATATCTATAACTCTCTATGTAAACAGGCAAGAGAGTTATCAAATTGCACTGCCAATTGATAACCTTAATAACTGAAAGCATTTATAGTGCCATTTCAAGCAATAAATACTAAAAAAAAGCTGCACTTTATATAGTCAATCAAATTATATATGCATCTATCAATCAGCTGTAGTAGCTAAATTGACATAAACACTTTTGATTGAAAAAATTGAATATGATTGATTAAAAGGCTTGGAAAGCGGGCTTGTTTGATTAAAGCTGCTTTAAAGCCAGTTGATTGATGTGCCGTGCTTTGATTGATTTAAAGCTACGCTCTGTTTGATTGAAATTTAGCTAAAATTTACAACAACAAAAATGTCAACCATATAGTAACGTGTGAAAACTATTTATGTACAACCCAAACACTACATATTATTATTATTATTATTGTATGTATTACGATTCCAATGCAAAGACTTTTATAATTGTTTACAAAATACATTTATGTATTATTATTATTATGTTTAAATGTTTACAATAATATCATTAACTTAATTAATATTGTTTTTAAGTCAAATTTAGCTGTTTCTAGTCAGTTCAACGTGCTTGACACACACACACACATACACATCTATATACACACACACTCACCACACACACTTGCTCATAATTAAGTTAATAATATATTGCCATATATTACAAAATGCTTTGAAAGCACTGTGCAACATTTGTAAGGGTATGTGCAATGAATTTAATTAGTATTTTAATAGTATTTTTTTGAAGTTTGTTTTGCAGTCTTTGGTCACACAACAAATTTTGCATTTATATTTTTTGAACTAGTTAGTCATATATGCTCCTTACTGTGTCTGCCATAAATTATTTAAATACCAAAAATTTTTGTCTGTAACTATGGTCACACTTTTGTAATGTTGCTATAGAACATATCTAAATAATGTGCTATAAAAGTTATAAAAATCAAGCTGTAAGTTGCACTTGGCAAGCATAAAAGCACAGCTCATAAGTGTGACCATAGACACAGACAAAAATAAACGCATAAAAGTGTGACCAAATAAAGACAAATCGCATACGTAATTAAAATTGAGACAGCCCACAAGATTGACTGCTGCACAGTGACATAATACCCTGCCTATGTACACACTATATATTATATATACACACACGAACACAAATAGAAAATGCATTTTATTTATTTTTTTTTTTTTACTTAAACTTAAAAATTAAATTTATAATAAATAAAAGAAGAAAAACAAACACATTTTTTTAAATTAATGTAAAACAAATCTGGCATAAAACCGCAATGTCTAAGTGTAATAAAAATTTAAAATATATATATATATATATATTTGCCGCATATATAAAATATAAAAAAAAAACTATATACCGAATTATACATTAAAAAAAAAGGAAAAAAAACTATACTGTAAGCAGTAAGCGCAAAGAAAAAATTGTTTATGCTGCTTTTTTGTGCAAAAACAAAAAATTAAATTAAACTATATATATGATATATATATGGTATTTATAAGGTATATATGAGTAAATTCGCTTGGCACGACTAAAATTAAATGAAAAGTAAATACGAAACAGTTGAATTACTATATAAAATAATTGAGATCCCACCTGCCTGGCCTCCCCCACAAGCTAAAAGTATAAAATTTTAAAATATCAATCGATTGATTCGTAGCAAATTCTTTTGCAGAAACGCTGCTTGAAATAGAATTTTTCCTTAAAAAGTACCCACACACACATACAGCGCATAATTGTTAACGTATTAAGTATATATCAGTTATTATGTAGTTGTTGTGTATGTATGTATGTAAGTATGTAAATGTGTGCTTACTCCTAACTCGATTCTTGTTGTTATTGGAGCTTTTTTTATTTAATTTTTTTTGTTTTTTTTTTAAAGCTAGTGATATTTATTTTGAAAATTCTTTACACAAAACCTTAAGCAAGCAGGCAGCTTTGTTAGCTAAACTAGCAGCTGTTGCGAACAGCTTCCAAAAAAAATTATATATTTACCTATATATAACTTTCTTATATACAAAAAAACCCTAACAAACATATAAAATGCGCCACTAGCTAAGTGATCTCTGCAAGGCTTATATTTCTCTACTATATACAGCATAAACCTATATAGCGCTTTTTTCCAAAACTTCCCCCACTGCTTGCTGGTTTTTGGTCATTTGACCTTAAACTTGACGCACTTAACTGGTTTTCCACATCGAATTTGAGCTTAATTTTACAAAAAAAACCAAAAAAAACCCAAAAACAAAAAAAAAATTTATAAAATACCATTTCGGCATTTCATTTAATTTGTTCTCATCCGTTTGCTAAACATATATACTATATTATAAATATATATATACATATATATATTGAAACTGTATACAAGAAGCATAACAGTAACAACAACAAATTGACGAAATGAAATTATAGTTGCCATGATGTAAACACTTTAGTAGTTTATTAATATTATTAAGTGAACGTCACATTTTGTTTAAAAAAAAAGTAATACAAACAAAAAAAAAAACGAAAATTAAAACCACAAAAAAAAAGAGAACAAGAAACAAAACTATTATAAAAATATTCAAAAACTGAAAAACATTAATTTAAATAAAAATAATTTATTAATAAACCACATATTATGAAATGACATAAAACAAAATGCAAATTGCTTTGTTTTAATTTTGGGAAAAGGGTCTAGAAGCAATGGGCTTAATTTTATATTTCAAAAAACTACTTTAAATTATAAAATAAAATATTTAGGATATAGAGAATATGTAGGCATAGAGTCCTTAGGGTAAGAAAAATGAAAAAAATACAGGGTGGACCATCTGTTAGTTTGGTTGTTAAACACTTTTAGTTTGAAACAAAATTATTGCTCTTAGTCATATATAATAACGTCGATATCAAAAAAATTGCGTACCTTGAAGTAGTGTGCGGACGACTTCGGGATAGCCTGTACCACTATCTTGCAATAAAATCGACATATTGCTTAAGAACCCTAAAAGCCATTTGATTGGCATTTATAAAAAACTTCCGAATACCAAATCTGGTCCCAACTTCTTTACAAACAAGCGAAACACAAAAAATTTTGTTAAAAATTCCGTTTTTTTTAACGATTTGTCCTAAAGGAGCTATACGACATAGTCAACAGATTATGATAAAATTTGGTACAAAGCTTGGGTACTCTAAAAAACTTCTGAATGCCAAATCTTGTTACAATATCTTTGTTAACAAACTAAATATAGCGAATTTGTATAAAAAAAGTTATTTTGGCCGATCGGTCCTATAGGAACTATATGATATAGTCAACCGATTTTGATCAAATTTGGTACAGTGCTTGAATTCCAAATTTGGTTGCGATATGTTCATAATCAAACGAATTATCCATCTTAAACTTTTGTTTTTTTCGAGGTCGTCCAAAACACCGCTATAAGAGCTACATAATTGAACCCCGATATCAAAAAATTAAAATAAACTGGTCTCCTTTTGAATAATGTAGAATCTAATGTAAAAGTTTGATTGCTCTAGCTCTTACCATCTCTGAGATCTAGGCGTTCAAACGGACAGACTGACATGGGTATATCGACTTCTCTAATCACCCTGATCATATTTTAGGTAAGTTTTGGATGTCTCCGACGACTCCTTCTATATGTTACATACATTTTCGGCTTGCACAAACTTAATATACCCTACTTTCCTTGACATAATATAATTGGGAATTTTGGTTGGTACGATCTAGACGGTCAGGCAGACGGACATGTCTATATCGACCTCTTGAGACACCCTAATCAAACTTAGGGTAGCTTTGGAGCATGTCCGACGTCTCCTTCTCTAATTTACATGCAATTATGATTTTCACAAACTTTTTATATCCCTTGTACCTACCTTAGGGGACAGGCAAGACAAGAAGAGGAGTCGTTTTCAAACTACGTGACCCAATTTTGAACCCATTCCTCCTCGGTGACCAACCGGAGTATATGCGAAGACCCCCTCCCCCTCCTCTCTATTTGTCACGTAGTTTTGCCGAGCAATTATAAAAAAGGTAGAATAAATTGATATTTTTTGGAACCAATAAGTAAAAATAAAAACAGGGCAATTATATCTATAAAAAAATTATTTCCCTAACGAATATTATTGACTACGTGACGTAAACGTGGAACCAATCCCTCCGGTCGAGTGACCGCTTGGATATTTTCAAAACTTCCCCACCCCCTGAACGGGTCACGGAACTTGGGTACGGTCCCATGATAATAAGAGCAATATGTAGCGATAGAATTCGGAGGCATTTCCAAAGAGAGGAAATTATAAAAACTATTGTAATTAAAGCAAGTCATAGTTGGATGTACAAAGCGGGGCCAAAATATTTGGTCCGATTTGTAGTGATCTTGATTTCAATTATTTTCGGTTTAGTTCGTGACATTTAGAGGTTATGGCCATTGGAAGAGTGGAGACGATAAAATTTATCGGAGTTGTGGCTTTTGAACAAGATCCCCATCTTTCCAGGTAAAGTTTTTCGGAGTTGAAGTGATCACGAATTTGCTTTAATTTCGCTGAAAGTCTTCTCATTTAGGCGTTAAGGCCATTTAATGTTGAGTTTCGTAGTTTATTATGGTGTATATTGGGAGGAGATGCCGCAGACTACCCAAAGATACCTCCAATATGGTTGTGAAAACAACAAAAAGTGGATATGGACATGGCGGTACGCATTGTTCTGGAAGATTATAAGAGTTAAGATAAGCAAACTTTAATTTTGGAATCGATTTACTTAGAGATCTTTAGACTTCTACTGACATAATCTAGGATTTCACGTAAGACACCACAAGAGATGTGATGGATGAAAGGAAATTTTGTACGTCATGATGGGTTTTAAAATTCCGATTCCGCCAGAATTTGTATTTTTTTTTTCAATAAGTTACCCATCTCTTTATGAACCCTTATGCACTCCTGGACAACAGAATAGGTATGCAATTTTTTCAATCTTGCTAGGTGTAATGGAATGAAATGTAGTTGATAGGCGCGCTTATTGCTTCTTACCGAACCATTTTGACCCAGAAAAAGATCTAGTTCCATTATGGACAAACTTAACAGACAGCCCAGATTTTCAAAGACGTTTTGTTCCTGATATAGGTTGCATTTTCTAAAAAGTGCGGGGCAATTGGTGACTGGTTGTTAGATGCTTTCTCTATACGCTTTATCTGCGCCTCTTTTACAACAATGGTGTAGTCCCCGATACAGCTCCTGTCCACATCCTGTCTTGTCGAATTTCTTAGCGTTCGCATGTTTGCTTTGGATGACACCTTGACCAGAGTGCTGACAATCGGGCACTGCGTCCCATTATTGTTCCACATTTGTTTTCTCTACATTTGGAGTTTCCAAAATTACATCTTGGTATCATTTATAAACTACGCTCTAGTTGGGAGGGGGGGGTCTGTCGTAGCGTTACGAGACACAAAAATCATACAGAAAATCTTCAAAAATATTCCGTTACTCTGTCACAAAAGGGTGGGAGAGGGTGGTCTATTTTTATTTAATTTGTGGATGACCCCAGTGACGGGTTCACTGGTGTGGTTTTAAGGTCCAGGACAAAAAAAGTTTGAGAAAATGGTATGAAAGTTTTTTGCGAGGTCAGACATGCATTCTCTTCGAAGTGAATAACCCAAATCCTAGATCCGCATCTGGATGATCTTCAAGAGATATTTTTATTAGCGTGAATTGCTTAAAATCTTTGGAATATTTCAGCTTGGGCTGTGCTTTTGTTGCCATCACCAATCGGTCAGCTCAAAGAGTTTCATATATAGCGATGACAAGCTTTTTCGTGTTTAACCGACACTTTTTATCTACCCGATATACTTAAGAGGAGTAACTAATTCTTTAGACGATTTATGTTGATAACTGAGCTTGTTTCCTTGTAGGCGTATTTTGCAATTTATACCCACTCAAGCTAGAACCACCGAATTTGGTATGGGAGCCTAATAAACAATAAAACAATGACGACTTTTCACAACAACCCCCAGTACTAACTACGCCTACAGAGAACTAAGAGAAGCGTAGTTTTAAGAAATTTTGGCGCAGATAAAAATGTATTTTGGGTGAAAGTGCGTAAAGGGTATTCCGTTAATGTTTTTCTTTAACTTCTTGGTCTTTGTGATGGCGTCAACCTGCATCGTCAGTAAGGCCCGCCCACCATCTGTGCGCCATTTACGAGGATCAATAACAGTCTAATTGTAAGAACTTCCAATTTCAGCACAAAACAACAACAAACTTTGCTTATAAGCAATTTTAAACGAGGGTCGCTATATAAATTTTAAAACTTGTCTAATGATATTGCCATGTGGCCGTCGGTGGCGTAAGTGGTAGCGTACTCGCCTCTAAAACCGAAGGTCTGTGGTTCGATTCCCGCAGTAGCACTGGTGCATTTGCCTAGCACTGGCATCGCTAGCTCAAAGACGCTATTTGCCATGAAAGTCTCTATTAATTAAAGACACCGCCGTTCGGATTCGGCTATAAACTGTAGGTCTCTGTTCTGTTCGAACAGTTATTAATAGAGATCTCCATGCCCCTCCAAGGGGTCTAACAGGAATTATTTTATTTTTTTTTTAATGATATTGCCAGATGGATGTGTTTTTCGAAATGACTCGAAAAATTTGAATTATAATGACTTACGATGTGGACTATGTCTAACATCATACGATTTTTTGTGATCAAGATTATCAGGGCCCTGGAGCATAGGAGAAAAGGACGAATGTAGTAGCTCATCGTAATGTCGTTGAAACGCGAATTCCATAATTTAGTTGTAGGCGATTATGACTCAATGTCGAATTTCGTGAAGATCGTCCAAAATCGGACGCAATCGAAGAAAATATGGATATCGGATGTGCACTATGTCTAACATCATACGATTTTTTGTAATCTAATGATAATCAGGGCCCTATGCTCCACTAGGAGAAAAAAAGATAGCAGTAGTAGCTCCTATTTTTTTTACTTTTTAGTACTTCTCCAGGAGCTTAGCGCTTCAACAAGAACTTTCCACCGGACTCTATTTGGCGCAGTTTGCTTAGCTGAATGTTGTGTAGGGACAATACGTTTAGTATTGTACCTCGCCAGGTTGCTTTTGGCCTTCCCACTCGTCTGCTTCCTTGGGGGCTACATTCCAATGACATCCTGACAATGCTACTTTTGTGTTTTCTAAGAGCATGGCCGATCCAACGCCACTTGCAGTATTCTTATCTGAGTGTAGATAAGACCTTCACTAGTGTAGTGCCATAGTTCCACGTTTAATATCCTGTTGGTCTAGAATATCCAGTCACGTCTCGCTGCGGTACAACAAGATGGATTTGACGCTCGCATTGAGATTCTAAGCTTTCTTCAGCTTATTTGTTGGTTCCTCCATATGCAGAACAAGCGTCCAAACGCTGATCGTGCTTTGTTTAAAGGATTCTCAATATCCTCATCCATCCCACCACTGGAGGAAATTGTGGTACCTAGGTATGAGAAACTGTCGACAAAGTCGAGAGTGTTCTCGCAGATGGTTATGCTACCTTGGCTGGTGTGATTGACACGCATCGCTTTAGTTTTGGATGCGACTAATGAGAGTCCAACTTTGCTGGCAAGGATCTCGAGATCATTCACTTTGGCTTGGATATCACTAAGTTTATGAGAGATGAGACAAATGTCGTCCGCGTAATCCAGATCTTCCAAATGAAGGGTGAGACTCCACGTAATCCACATCTCTCATAGCCTCGTCAACTACTATATTCTCCATGAAGTGTTGTATCTCATTATTACATCGTTGTAAAATGACTTCCATAACTTAGTTATCTGCGATTTTAGCTCAACGGTGAATTTCGTAAAGATCGTTCAAAATCGACAGCAAACGAAGAACGTAGAGGGTTCCAAAAGATAATAGTAATGCCAGCTCTCAAACACTTTTTTTCTCGAATTAATAAACCATAGTACTGATTTGGCTCCCAATGATGTCTTTTTTCCGCACATAAAAAACAAGTTTCATGGCCAACGGCTTTCCAAGCCAAAGTAGCAATCGAGGGAAAAAGCATTTCGAAAAATTTGTGTAAGTGCATGATAAAGTTAACTAATCTACATGTAGAACATTAAAAAATTCCGATCAGAACGATTTCTCAATTAAAAATTACTACCATTTCAAAATATAATTAGTGACCCTCGCATAATGATATATGTTTGTCACTTTCATTTCATTGGCAACATCGTTGACACTGGGCTGCCAAACATCATCAACATCATTGTCATCATCATCATCATCATCAATAGCTTAGACGGTGCTACCAACCCATACCATAATACCCATCCATAGCTGAACTCTTGACGCTCAACGATGCGTATAAAAGCGCTGTGAAAACTCATCGGCGATTTAGTTGCTTCAGAAATTTTCGTGCGCTCTTTAAGATTGGTTCCAATTATTATATTATTTTTTTTTGTTCGCCGCATACGTTTTCCTAATTTTTAGCGCATTATAATGGCTTATATCGGTAATACATCGGATTTGGAATGTGAAAAAAATGAATTTCCACGGCCGCGTCCTACGGGCATTGTTACCAAAGTGGCCGCCCATAAGCTATCAGCGGAGCCGAAATGGGCTGATAAACGCGAGGATGATTCCGATTCAGAAATATCAACGCCCGATAATTTCTTAACCAAAGGTGCAAAAATTACTTAATGACTATAATTAATTGATTGCATGAAATTTACTAATGAAAACTAAAATGGGTTTGCCTTCGAGATCCAAAGAAATCTTTATGAACAGTGTTTCGGAAGTTGGTTGTACGACTTTGAAATTATAAGTGAACTCCGCAGTTTAAACTGTAGACTAGCTCAGCATTTATTTATTTTCCAATTAGATGTTTTTAGCTCTATCTGAAAAATTCCGCACACCTATTAACAATAAAGAAGTTTTATTTAAAATGTTTTATAAACATTTTTTTTTATGCCATATTGCAATACCAAATAAAAATTAAAATCTATAAGAAATCTTAAAAACTAGCTAAAGTTTCGTATCCCAATTGATAAAAATCGTGAAATTGAAATTGGAATTTTTAATATATATTTTTCTTAAGGTGCTTCATCCAGAGCGAATTTTTCTGGTTTACGATTTCTATCAAATATACTTTTGAACCTATTTTTAACGTATTCCGAATTTTACGTTTAACGAATTTCCTATTTTTCAAATACGCTTTTGAACGTATTCCGAATTACGAATGTCGCTATTTTTTAAATTCGCTTTTAGACTTATTTTAGCGTATTCCGAATTACAAATTTTCCGTTTAAAGAATTTCCTATTTTTCAAATTCGCTTTTGAACTTCTTTTAATGTATTCCGAATTATGAATTTTCCACTTAACGAATTTCCTATTTTTCCAATAGGCTTTTGAACTTCTTTAAACGTATTCCGAATTACGAATTTTCTGTCTAACAAATTTTCTATATTTTTCAAATATCGCTTTTGAACTTCTTTAAAAGTATTCCGAATTACGAATTATACGAATAATTAAAAGAATTGTACAAAATAAGGGATGATAAATATAAAAATAGAGTTTTAGAAGTAGTGCCTTAAATATTAGAACATTATTCAAATGGATATGACTCATAATTACGGGGGAACATTGTTCGAGTTGTTATGTAATTCTCTGGCGTACAATTCTACGCAATTACTTACTTGTCAGCTGTAGAAGTCCGAAACTTTTCGTTCAGAAGAAAAGCGTTGGATAGTCCAACACGATTAATAAGATTTCTATAGAACATAATTCTGCGAAATTCTTTGTACCTAATACTCCGAGTCGTTAATTTGACAACGTATAGTTCAGAACTGATTTACGTTTGGAGATCAGTACCACAGACTTCCTTCGTGTACGAAAATTTTCAAAAGTATTTTATTTTAAATTCCCTCGATGGAATTTTTGCAATATTTTAAAAATTTCTTATATAATAATTATAGTAACTAAAATATTAAAAGGAAGTACAGAAAAGAGATGATGTATATAAGAAAAAAGATTTTAAGAAGTAGAGCCTTGAATGTTGGAACATTATTCTGGATATGACTGTAAGCGGGGATCAGCGGTTGGGATGGGTTCTGTGGTGCACAATTCTACGCAATTCTTCCCGCCAGCGTAAGACTCTGAAACGTTTCGTTTTAAGAAAACTACACATTAAGATTTTCATAGACTATAATTTGGAAATTTTTGACCCGATACTTAATACCCAATAGTTTGGACCACAGTGTTAGCTTTGGGATCAGAATAGAATTCTACATTTTTTAGATTTTGACAATGATGGGTTACTCAGCCAGAGTAAACCGTTTTGAAACGTTTTAAAGACAAAACGAACTGGCGAAAAACTTAAGAGAAGTGTTCCAGAGTTGGTGCGCTTCGTCTAGTTCGAATGAACAATATTTTTCTGTGTGACGTCACCAAGATCATCTTAATTTGTTAAAAATTTTTATATTCATTGCGACATCACCAACAAGCTAGATTTGAATGAATTATTCTATATCTTAGTTCCATCTAACTCTAGGAACAGTTATATCTAAAAATACTATATTACAATAATAGTGACGAGAATAATTTAAACATCATTTTATAGCTTCTTTTAAATTGAAGGCTCTCAGAATATAATAATCCCTAGACTTCCCACTTTCCATAGCTCACAATTAGTACCGACTTCGAATAAGCATGAGTTGGCAGCCCTAACTGTAACTCTGGTTCTAAAAAATAAAATAATTGCGCTTTTTATTTGTACCAAAAAGAAACAGTCTTCAACGTTCTGCCTGCTCTAAAATAACTAGCCACTTTTCGTATGGATAAAAATTCTTTCGACGTCTCTCCTAGATCTCAAAGATCATAAAAACTAAACATATTTTAGAAATTTCGATTGCAGCTTTTGGTTTATATCTTTTTTCTGAGACCTTTTATCCAAAAGTTATAGATTTTTACAATCTACACCGACTTAAAAATCATCCAGTCTTTGAGCTATAAAAATGATCCCAAGCTTTGGATAGACTCACAAACTCAACAACAAGATTAGAACCTGAAGTACTACTACATTGAATATAGAGTCCAAAAAAAAGAATCCTTAGGAAACCTAAAGATCCGAAAAATACTTGGACTACCACGCTACCTTTTTGGGAAGAATTGTAAATCAGCTAAAAATATGAATTCCTTTCTGAAAACTCGATTCAGCGGAATCCTTCGTTACAAAATCTCTGAAGAAAAATTTTATATAGTAAAAAGTCAGACTATTTAGAGCTTGCCGGAATGTTTTTGTATGAATTAATATTAAAGCTTAGTAAAAATTTCGGAAAATTTCGGATTCGCCGGAATCCTTCGTTACCAAATTCTTAAAGAAAATTTGACATAGGTAAAAAGTCAGACTATTAAGAGTTAGTCGATATTTTTTTTTAATAAATAAAGTTAAGGCTTAGAAAAATTGTATGGAGATCTATTATTATCTATTATTATCCTTAAAACCCGCTACCATCTAAACCAAAGCAACTCATATAACCCGGTTCTAACAGCTTGCTTTAACCTGACATCATCCGCTCAACTTCGATTAACCTGACATTACTTGCAGGCGCCTTTCTACTGACCCCATCCTATGAACTATCCATGGAACGTGCCGCTTTAATTTGTGAAAAAATGAGTTTCAAAGGATGTTTTAGCTTGACCAAAACTGCTACAGGCATTCTATTTAAATTCTCACATCCAGATGACTATCAGGCGGTCTTCAAGAAGGGCTTCCACAAAGTAACCGGTGCACGTTTCTATCGCAAGGTAAGTTTCAATTTAAATCTCTTTTGGGGGGGTCTCAAAATTGTTCAGGCGCCAACTAAATTTTAAGCTTAAGCATTTTTCTAGTAGTTTTTCGTTTGTTATAAAATTATTTCATTATTAGATATTTTTATATATAAAATATTATCGTATAATATGATTTCTGTCTACGGGTTCGCTTTAGCAGTTTTTAATACAAATATTTTTACATAGGTACTAGTTCGAAATTAGTTTTCAGAAATTTTAGGGTCGGCATTTAGAAACTTAAAAAAATGTCCAATCACTTTTAATATATAATATCTTTAAATCTTCTTGATAATATTAAAGGTTTGTTCTCTTCAATACAATACATATTTGGAACATCTTCTATACGATTACTATTTAAGTATGCTATATAAGTTTATAATTATTTAAAATATTTATGCCGCTTTAAGACATCGTTTTCGATATTTCTAAGGTTGGGGTGGACTATTAAATTCTTCATTTTAAAATTAATTCTATCCAAATTTTCAATTTTTTTTATTGGGTTTTTGTTTGCATAAATTTATTTTTAATCATTATTTCATATAGGATATGTGAATATCACATGCACAGAAATTATAAAATTCTTCTTAGCTATTATCTTAATTAAATTATCCTCATTGTTCGAATTTTAGTTTAAAAGCTTAAAAATTACTTTTTAAGCATTCAGAAAATAGAGCTTTTGATTTTGGCAAGCTTTTTTTCATAAATGCGGTTTTGGACATTATAGAATTAAGATATATTTCAAGACTTCGTTTTAAGTTTTTTTTAAGCCTTTTGGTTTCTATAGATGTTTAATTTAAATTTTTTTAAAACATCGATTATAAGGTTTTGATCACGATTTTATTTAAACGAATGAGAAGATCTTATTTCAAGTTGATTTGTTTTCAATTATGGACTTTTCTCGGCTTTTTTAAGACTGAATTGATTTTTATTTAAAAAATGTAGTACAAATAAATTTTTTTTTAATTTCTGTTCTTTCTAAAAAATACTTTAAAAAAATACTACGTGCTTGTAATCAGACTTTTTTTTTAATTTTGTCTGAAAACTATTAAACTCGTCTAAGTTCTGCGAATTTATTGGAAGCCTAATTTGTATATTGAAAATTTAACTTTCTACGATTTTTTAAATTCAGAAACTATTTATTGGAAGTCAACTTTTTATGTTAAAAATTAATATTTAAAAAATTTGTTAAGCTCAGAAACCAAACTTTCATACAAATCTCAAAGCGCATTACTAAAGTCCTGAAATTTGCGAATTTACTGGAAAGATTCGGAAATTACAGTTGTCTTATAATTTTTTTAATTTAAACTGCTGCGCGTATGAAATCTCGAAATTTTTCCAATTGCAGCCATTTTAAGTTTTTACTACTGTAAAAACAAACTTGTTACTTTATTCAGATATCTGAAAATTGGATATTCAAATATGTTGTTGCTTTTGTCTGAAATCTAATTTACGAAATTTAAGTTTTGTCAGAGTTTTATTCAAACTCTAGTTATAGAGGGCTCAAAAATATTATAAAGCTCATAAGCGCTTGGAATTTTAAAATTTTTTCGAACTCGTTTCAAAGGTAGCCACTAAAAGTTTTATTTCTATAATAACTCGAATATATTTGGTATCGATCTCATTTTTCGAGTTGTAAATTAAAATTTTCAAAGAAGTTTTTCAAATTCGGTCACCATTTGCTCAAAAATACTAAAAAGCTAGAAAGCTGGAACAATCGAATTTTTGCAGATGGGAAAATTACTGAAATTACTTATTAAGAGATTTATTTACTTCAAAAACTCGTTACTTCTGTCTGATATCTAAGTCAAGTTTTGTCAGAGTTTTATTCAAACTCACTTTTATTAGACTCAAAAAATTTTATAAAACTACTAAGCGCTTGGAATCTTAAATTCATTCGAAATTTTTTCAAAAAAAAAAGTTGTACACTGTACACACTGTAAAAACTCGAATATATAGGAAATCGCTCTAAAAGGCAATTTTCCGCGTTGCAAATTTCAGTTTTCTAAAAATTGTTCAAAAATAAGTCATAATAAACTCAAAAACTAGCTGAAAAGCTGAGGTCCTATTTCTAGAACTCGGTCGGTTAAGTCTTAATAAACTCAATAATTGCTTAAATAGTTGAGCTCCGATTTTTAGAACTCGGTCGGTTTAAATTTTCAAAGAATTTTTTTAAAATTTAGCCTTAGTAAGCTGAAAACTGTTTTAACAGCTGATTTCCCTGCCCTAGAACTCGCTCCATTAATATTTCTGAATTTTTCGGAATTTTGTCCGAAAAAGTTAGAAAAACCACTTAAGCGAACCGGTAGCGGAGCGTTAGGAAACATTTTTGTTGGATATACGCGCTTTTAAATGACAAAATTTATTTTAACATATTTGCAGCAATCATTGTCACGAAGTGTGAGTATTGGAAAACTAATCCTAAGTCAAGCACTAAAAAGTTATACAATTGGCAATGTTAGGCCTAAGAGCATAAGCACCATGTTTAGCTTTATTAGAATAAGTTTCCTATATAGTTTATACGATATGTGTATCTCGAATTCCGCCCCTATATCTATAGATTGCCATACCATGTCGACCACGCAAAACTTTCACGCTTTATGTGTTGGATGTGCCCGAAGATTTGCCCGTAGAAGATATCAGACATGCCATGTACAAGTTCGATTCCGTTGTCGAAGTTGTGCGTCTTCATATCTATTCGAGCATAACCAGCAGCGCGGAAAAGAGCGTTGAAGGTGAGCAGACTTTGCGCAGAGCGGCTCTAAGAAGTAATGTACCCACCACATCCAATGTTCTATGGCAAAGATTAATAAATACTAAACAAATAAAAACAGGAACCCCACTTACAGGCAATAGCACAAAGAGCGGATTGAGTGGAGGCGTTGCTGGCAGCGTAGGTGGCAGCGTTGGTGGTGGCAATGTGGGTAGTAGTTCCACCAGCGATGCTATCGAGAAATTGGAAAGGCCCGAAAAGCGTGAACTACCACCGGCTGTTATACGCATCACATTGGCCTCCATGGATGAGTATAATATATTGCTGCAGAATGGTTTGAACTTTTACGATGCCACATTCTTTCCAACCGAGGCGAATATTTCCCTAAAAGGCGCTAAAATTGACTACAAGCGTAGGTAAGCGGCTGCTCCCAAAACGTCCCACAACCCCTCCCAAGCCGCTCTAGTTGGCTCTCTAGATTTGCCACACCAAAACTTAATGTTTGCTTTTGTAGAATGCTTGACGGCTCCATACCGGGGCGTGTACGTGAGCTGCTTCCCGTTTTCGATGCAGCTGGCTTCTGCAAATTGCCTCCACCCACTAGCAAGCTAATTAAGCCGCCGAGGTCATGAATGAATACGACTCAAAGACAATGATCATGATGACGACGACGATGATGACGAAGACGACGACGAAGACGACAAAATCGAAGCTGAGACCCGTTGACTTGTTATGTTCCGGCTAGATAGACAAGAGCACGCATTGGACCGCTCTCTATGATTTAGGTTTCGGCCATCTAATAACCATTTTTTTTTAATATCAAAACGGATGCGTGCCAAGCTAAACGTTTCCGTTTCAAAAACGCAAAAAAAAATATCTACAATTCTCTTTTTGGCTACCCATAATTTTTTTTTTCCATTTCCAACTTTTTTTAGTTTTATTATTATTTAAGGCCCTGCCTTATATGGGCGCCTAGCATCTAATTTGTTTGATTGTCTAACAAACATTTCAAGAAAATGAAAAAAGCAACACTTTTCAATGGCAAACGGAAATCAACTAATTAATTGATATATATGTATGTACATATACTATATACTCTATATATATATATATGGCTATTTTTTTTTTTAATTGGTTATGTTAACTTGTAATAACATCTATTTATGATATACAGATTAATATATCTGGTGAAGTGCGAAACAAGCATTGTTATTGTTTTTCTTTCAAGAAATTTTTGGAAGAGTTTCGGTGGCAAAAGATTTTTTAGAGCTGGGTGCGGACTGTCGGCAAACGTTCCTCCGGGTGTCACTGCTTTGAACAACCAAAGGATAAGGATGTCAGTAAGCCCATTACCTGGTCCTTCCGGAGGCGGATACAATAACTTGTTATCAGTTTGCAGCCTGACGTCAAACGTTCTGCCAGATGACGCTGCCTCGACCAACTCGTCTCCACTATATGATACCAAACCTGGTACAATAACTCGTTATAAGCTTACAGCCTGTCGCCAAACGTTCCTCCAGGTGTCGCTGCTACGAGTAAGAGACACTACATCGGACACTATGTGATACCAAAGGATGCTGTTGAGCCCATTACCAGGTCATTCCGGTGGCGGATACAACAACACGTTATCAGCTTGCAGCCTGTCGCCTAACGTTCTTTCAGATGTCGCTGCTTCGACCAAGTGATACCATGTCGTTATACAAGGATCAGTATAAGGAACGGCAGTCCTGACGTACACGCTACCAATACGTTTACACATTATGAAAACGGCGACCACGGCTGCACTGAGGTTAACGAAGGCGGGACGCTGGAAAGGAGAAACCCATGGCCACGGATGCCTACTACCAAGACTGTACCGAAGGTGATATTCAACAGGAATTTTACTACAGTCCCGGAAGGATTGGACTACGGGATCTTTACTAAACAACTTCAACACCACAATCTATACGTATGGCTCCAAAATGCATAGTGGTGTCGGTGCAGGTATGCATTCCGAGAGACTAAACATCAACAAGTTAGTGTGCCTTCCCAATATATCAACCGTCTTGCTATTCTGTCGGATAGCCTGGCTGCAATTCAGGCCCTAAATTCAGCCATCACAACCTCTAAAATGGTGGAACAATGTAGAAGGAGCCTCACCACCTTAAGCGAAAGGCATAACGTTACTTTAATCTAAGTCTCGGAACACCAGAGGAAACAGAGGAAAACAAAAAAGCTGACGAACTGGCAAGAAGCGGATCTGCCAAGAGTGAGTCTCCCGCGGAACCGGCACTCACACCACTTAACGTGGTCAAGGGAGACATCAATACGAAATACCTTCAAATAGCCGAACGTACAATAGATGGAATAGTCCTGTAGCATGCATGACTAGTAGATCACTATGGCCTAGATACAACCCCAAACAAACAACATCGCTCATAAACAAGAATAGAAGAGATGCTGGCGGCATTCGTCACTGGGTTCTGGCCTATTGAAGAAAAAGCGGCCAAAATAAGGCTTCCTCATAATATTCACCGTCACAGTTGCAACCAGCTAGAAGAAAAAGGGACCGTTCTTCATTGCCTCTGTAAATGTCCTGCTCTTTGAAAGCACAGAATGGACACCCTGGGTAGGCCACTTTTCAATGGTCTTGGGAAGTTGGCGAAAGTAAGCATCAACGAACTTCAAAGGTTGCTAATCCCTACGGACTGGATCTAACCGAGCTTTACACAAACGAGGAAAAAGAGGATGTGGTAACAAAGCGGTGCGAAAGCGTTAGTAGAGCTCATAACTTACCACTTCAACCAACCAACGTGATACCAAAGAATGCTAGTGAGCCCATTACCCTTTCCTTCCAGTGAAGTCACAGTCTTTGTCTTCGACGGGTTTCTACAACACCCTCAATAAAAATTTTACTAACTAGAACTGCTTCATTCAGACTCACAGAAACCCAGCAAAACTTCTGCATATTTATCCGCTTGGCTAAATTAATTCCGACGTGGAGGAGAGGAGGAAATGATTAATGCATTCACTAATAGCGTCCTGAAAGTGAAAGTCCATTTTGCATAGGCTAAGACCCCACTTCCTTTTTGTTGGAGCTTGTCTGCCTCTGGGAAGCTTCCCAGAGCGGTGTCATTACATCGGGTGCTAGTGTCTCACTTCATTGATTCTTATTCTTCGTCGTTAACCTCAGTCGAGGCCTCGCCTTCGTTTGGTTCTCGAAGTTCTGCACTCTCGTCGGTTCTCTCTTGTGAAGATCTCGCTTCTTACTTTTTAGCACTTTTTTAACAAACCTGGCTATGTGTTTTCAATTACATTCTCTGACTATAGTTTCAACAGACGCTCGGTGTCCACTTGTCGCAGTGACAGAATGTGCGATCAGCATCATCTGAGTCAGGTACTTCATAGATGCAGTTGAGCGTCTCTGCTTTGCCAATGCAGAAAAAATACTGTCGGGTGAACCCGTCCCCTCTGAGCAGCTGCGTGAGATCATAGTTGACCTTTCCATGGTCTCAATCAACCCAACGCGGAAAAGAATTTTGCTGCCAGCTGCTACTGTTATCCAAACTCCTGTCTTGCTGCTATTCTCGGCGAGTTTGTTTGTTGCTTCGTTCCCGTGAATGTTCTTGTGTTTCAAGATTCGTCCAAGGTAAACTTTGACCTAGTGTTGTAGAATAGAATCAGTAATATATTGAATTCTACTATTCTAGTTCTACTTCTATTAAACTTAAACCTATTGTTTCAAATCCAAGTCACCAAAGAAACCAAATACAGATGAGCAGCGAAATAAAAGCTACATTAATTTCTGAGATGGTATCAAAACTTCTTCGATTATCCCCATACGTACCTTACAAAACACTTTTTTACTTTTAAAAAGAATATTTATATTTTCGTTCTTAGTTCCTAAAAAATTTCTCAAACAATAAAAATCTTATAAACAAGCTACAAGAGACAAACAATTAGAGTTGCTTAACATTTGGCTTGCAGTTGTAATATATTAATTTACTTAACTTAGAACTATTGTCAGTTTTTTACACTATTTTTTTTTATTAATTAAATCTTATGTTTTTAGTCATCGCTGAGCTCAGCAGTAAATGGCTTGGGACTCGATCCGAAAGTATGACCGGCCGTTACTATATCTGGGAAACTTTTAGATTAAGTTTTAGTGAGGCCTTTAGGGGGCGATAGATTCAAAGCTGAACCGCCTGGTTCTGTGCTGCTATTGGAATTATGGCGAGACTGCTGCCCTCCATTGTGTCTGAGTAAATGGACATTTAAGCACCTTGAGATCATATATTTTAAATTAAAATTTAAGCATATTTACCATTTCGGCTGATTATTGTTATATACGCAAGAACCTATCGTGGAAGTCGTTGACCATGCGCTTCACTAGTAAGACTTTCTTGTGTCCATTTGGAGTACACAAAGACATGACATTGGAATTTAAATACGGCTTGTCAATGCGCGCAATTTTCTTTACGACTATTGAATCTCCCTGCCAAGTGACACGCCCCTTTTTAAAATGATTTTTTAGCGCATCAAACAGTTCTTGAGCTAAGGCAAACCGCAAAAGTATTTTCGTCTTTTCTCCCAAAACTTGAAGATATTTGCAGTTATTCATCTTTAGGACTTTTACATTGATTTTATCAGATGGCTTGTGGACGCAACCCAGGCAGAGTAAACGGTTGCTGTAATCTATGCCTACCACGGTTCCCTCGAGAGTTTCGTCATCACAGGTGATCACCTCAACTACGCTGCCTCTTTTTATGTTCCGTATATCTTCCATCGCAAAAACCAGCAATATTTTGGTTTATAATTATAAATCAACTTTCACAACGACTGTTTGATTTGGAATGATTTTGTATGCTTTAAATTTGATTACAATAAATTTTCAGCCTACTAGGATGTGTATATTGAAAATATCGGGCTTTGCAGTGAATCGGGGAAAAATGGGAAGTCGCAGAAATGTACAAAAATAAATTACACTAAAGAAAAATTATTTATTTGTATATCATCAGTATACAGTCTGTTAAGTAAGAGCGTGTACGGCATAACTTATTAAAAAATCTATTTAAACAAAAGTTTCTTTACATCAATTTATCGTACATGTTCCGAAGCACGACGCGATTATAGCAATAACATGTCCAGTCACCACCAGCGTCAATAATCGCCTGGCGTCTCGGCGGCATACTTTTCACCAAATTTTCAGCATATTCGACGGGAAATACGTCGACGGCTCTCCAAATGCGTCGAATTTCTCGGGAAAGCTGTTTCAAAGTAAATGTGGGTCTTCCTCGAAGCTTTTGCTTGATGACGGCCCAGAAGTTTTCGATGGGATTTGCTTCAGGGGACTGTGCAGGGCAATCCAAGGTAACGATGCCTTTTTCGCGCTTCCAGTCGGTAAAAAAACGACTGCGGTGTTTGGGGTCATTATCGTCCTGCAGAAGCCAATCTTCTTTTTTGTTGATAAATTGACTTTTGGCAGTCGTTAATAAAGCTTTTCGATAAATTTCGACCATACTGGGAGCATTCAGGTTCTCTGTGAAGACATGCAAAGTGCCGAAGCATCCCCAAAGATGAATTTTTATAGGGTGTTTAACGGTGCGCTGGACAAAATTACTTGAAGACAAAGACCAGGCCCGTGGTATGATAGAATAACCCCAAACAGAAAATTCTTCGGAGAAAAGTACGTTACTTCAATCGCGATCAATGTTTTCTGTTGCCCAAGCCAGTCATTTTGCAACGTGTTTTTCGGACAACAGCGGATTCTTCAATGTGCTTCGCCATTTCAAATTATTTGCTACCAAATAGTTTCGAATCGTTATGTGCGATATATCTATACCCTTGCCATACACGCAAACTTACGCCAGGATTCCGCGAAAACAAACTCACGATAATTTTTTCATCCTACTTGGTCACGCTTCCTGTTGAGCCACGATCGGAAAGGTCATCGACGTTTTACGACTCCTTGTAGCGTTGCACCCACTTCTGAAGAAAAGTCTTCGACTTTTTCAAATATTTTGCCGCCGCTGCATAGGACATTTTGGGTCCTTTTGGATGGATACAGAGAAAAACTGCCTCGAAGCGTTCTGCATATCCAGTACTCATTCTGCATAACGTACTTTTATGACAAAGTTTTGACTTCCAATCGAACTTTTTTACTAGTGCGTCAAAGACAAAGGTTATGTCTACTTGTAAACGAATTTTTAGAGATCTACTCTTTACCGACTGCGGATAATGCCGTACACGCTCTTACTTAACAGACTGTATATCAGATCCCTGATCCAAATTTGGGTTGTAAATAGCAAAAGTAGCAAGTAAAAGTGCTTTATATGAAAGTGCCTGCCGCAATGTATAACTTTATTGAAAGCACATTTTATATTTCTGTATTTTATATTTATATCAAAATACAATTTTTTTTACACTTGAATTCCTGTATTTTTTTTTCGGTAACATATCTAACGGTCAGACGCAGGCGTGGCAGATGTAGATTTTTGTCAATATCTTATCGGTTTACTTTTTTTTAAGGTGATTTTTTCGATGATTTATGAGTTACTCTGTTAACAAGTATGGACACGCATCCAACAAACCTTAGATCATTGAAATCGGCCCAGCCGTTCTTGACTTATAAATGGGTATTATAATAAATTTGAAACATTTTTGAAGGAAGTTACAAATTTTTTGCGCCAATATCTACGAGTGAGTAATATCTAATGCCATTTTTTATATAATTTAGTGCTTGGTTGTTAAAAAAAAACTAAAAAAATCAATTACCTTAAACAAAGGCTGTTTTTTGTTTTAATAATAATGATATATTGTTTTAGGCTCTAAAAATATATCTAATATTCTGAATAGAGAAATCTACCAACAGATCCATTTTGTTGTTGACAACCTAAGCCCGTTACTCAAACTCAAATATTTGAATTTACTCAGCATTTATTTGGCAAACAAAAAGGATTTCAATCGAATCGCTAAATTTTGACTCTGAACAGATTTCAGCTACCAGACGAACAAAAATCATAACCAAGCAGCAGCTGCAAAATAAAAATGTTTCTAAAACTGTCACTAAAAGTATGCAGCAAAAAAAAGGGTTTATGTCAAATTTATGTAGCATACTTTTACTTACCTTTAGTCTTAGTGCAGCTTACAATTCACAACTTGTTCAAACAGTAGTAGTCTTAAGACGTAACTTTTTTCATGGATATTGTTTATTTTGTTTTGGTATATTTTTGTCTATTATATTTCGTATTCTATTATAGAGTATTTTAAAATTGTTTTTTAGTTTTAATCTGGATTTTGATTGGTATGTGCGTTTATGGTTAGGTATATGTGCGCTTTGACGTCTTAAAAAAGTAATTTTTAATACTTACAATATTTGGAGATTTATAAAGCAAGAAAGAAAAAAAAAACACATTGGGGGTGTTTGCTTTATAGAGAAATGCGATGAGCAGCTTTCAGATCTTCCAAGCATTCCTCACAAATCTGTTCTGGAAAATTCTTTGGCAAAGGCAGCTTTAGCGCAGTGTGTTTGCGAATCAGTGATAATATTGGAATCTTTAATGTATAATCTACATTTTCCAATATAGATGTATACTCCAACACCTCATCTGTTGTCAAGCATATTAAACACAAAACTTCCTTGCCGCAAATCTTCAAAAAAAAAACACATTTTATACTATAAACGCTATGGAATTTTCGGGGGTGTTTGCGAATCAGGGTTATTATGGGAAACTTTAATGTATAATCTACATTTTCCAATATAGATGTATACTCCAATAGCTCATCTGTTGTCATGCATATTACACACAAAACTTCCTTGCCGCAAATCTTGATGCCCATTTTCTCTTAATAACAATTTTGCTTCGAAATGATTGAATCACTTTTTGGGGGTAACCTCAAAAAAGTCTTAAAACGATGTATTTTTGGAGATTAACTTACAAACCCGACGCAACTTTCAAGTATTTAAAATTGCCATATTAAAAAAAAACGACAAAATATGAAATTTTGTTTAAAAATAATAAAACTATTTAATATACAAGTGAGCCCAGCAGACGTCGTCCTGCCCTAACTTCTTGAATACTCTTAAAGTATATAAACATGGTAAGATTCTCTAGTTAGCTTATCTAGACAATCATAAGAATTTTGGATTGACTTTCATGAAAAGTCAAAGCACATTGTCAAATTTAATAGAAATCGGTTGACTATACTATATAGCTCCCATAGGAACGATCGGTCAAAATCGTTCTGTTTTTGGTTTTTAATGAAGGAACCGGATTTTATTGCAAGCTAGTAGAACAGGGTACCCCAAAGTCGTCCGCGCCCGACTTTATTAGAAACTGTAACAAAACATGTAGCTAAATGGTGGCAAATCCTTCATCATTTTATATAGCTTAAAAAGACACCCAAGCCGTCATCTCGAACTTGGTGATAGTTCCTCTTAAAACAACGCACCCCTACTCTGAATCCAACTGGACTAAACTGGAGTCTGCACCTTAATATACTCACATTAAGATGTAGAACGAAGCTTACCAAAGCAGACTACCTAACATGGTGTCCTTAGATAAAAAGAATCCTCTATAAGAGCATAATAGTATTATGTCATCCAAATTTAGGGAACCCAGCCAGAATTTAAATTCTAAAAATGCCCCTAGTACTGAAACCTTCCCAAGGATCTCGGATTGCGTTTTGTTGGTGGCATAATAGTTGAACTAAGCGGTCGTCACACGACTTGTTGGGATTCGTCCGCAGTTCACTTGCCAGCGCCATGACCTAGGTAAAGGTTATAAAGGCGACTGAAAAGTCTTTTTCCACGCCAACGGAGTTTTCTTTGATGTCAACTAGTGTTTGACAAAGTCTGAATCCTGGGCCTAGCTCCATTTTTCAACCAGCTTGAAGCCCTTTTCCTCGAAAAGACTAATGAAAACTGATGTGCCACACGAAGACGTTCTTGCTCCGTTTTTAAACAATCTGTATAAGCTTAATATCCCAATCCCTTGAGAGCTATAATTTCTCAAACGCAGATAACCCGGCTAATTAGAAAGCCCCTTCTATGCTATGTGGAAAGGAAGAAAATGAAGCTCTTCCACGAAAAGACTAATGAAAGCTGGTGTGCCACAAGGAGGCGTCCTTGTTCCGTTTTTATACAAAGTGTATAAGGCTGATATCCCAATCCCAAGAGAGCTGAAAGAATCATCAGAAAGCTATAATTCTTTCATAGGCAAATGACCTAGCTGATCAGGAAGCAAATTAAGCAGCCTGGAGCGTATTCATCCAAAATATCACAGTTACCCCCATCGAAATCTACAATGCCGCCTAAAAAGTTTCACTTCAAAAACAATTGTATTTTTGCAATTGATTTAATTTATTTAATATAGTAGATTGTATTCATTTATTTATTTAACAGACAAATGTTCGTATTTGCTTTTATTTTGCACAAATTAATAACACAAAGACATTTAATAATAATAATTATAATAATAATCATCATCATCATCATCATAGTAATAATAATAAGTATTCATAAGTATATAATTTATCATACTGTAGAATGTCTTGTATAATAATAATAATAATTAATAATTGATTTAAAGCATATGTATATGTATGTATGTATGTATAATAGCTTTATATTGTATATAAGTATAAGTATGTATAGTCTGTTTAGGAAATACTCATTTGAATATAAACGAATTCTATATTCGTTAATTAGTTAAATAGTTGCTTGCAACAAAGAGCACAAAAAGCAGAAAAAAAAAATAAAACACATATATATATATAAACAAACAACAAAAAAAACTCGTAAAAAATTGTATATATATATATAGAACATTGTTTAACAAAATACATACACACACACACGCGCACATAACAAGTTAAAGTTTTTGTTGCTTGTACAATACAATATATGTAATAATAATAATAAGTAGTTAGTTACATACAGAATAAAGACAGAATTCTGAATTTACAATTATCAATATTCAATTTAGTTGTTTTCTTTTTCGATTTCAAAATTTTTTAATACACTGAGTGCACAATATTATCCTTTTCGACAAGTAGCCGCACTTTCATGCAGCCATCGGAGCCGCATGAGAACAGACGCCCAAATGGATCCACAGTTACCTGACTAACGCCCTGACCGGTGTGCTTGAAGAAACCATTCTTGGCATGCTCATGCGGGAACGTATTAATGTGCATAAATTGATTCATGTCCCAAATCTGTAAGCAATAAGCGAGATTTTAAATAAAACGTTTAGGCAATTAAAAGCACATTTTATATGCTATGTAGCTATTTAGGCACACACTTTAATGTCACCCTCAATGGAGCCGGTGACAAAGAACTCTTCATGCGGATCCAAAGCAATGCATTTGATGGTGCTGTCATGTGCCTGCAAATTGTACAAAACCCATTAGAGCAAATCTTTAATTGGCTTAGAGCAACGAACTTACCGGGAAGCGATGGCGCAGCGTACGCTGCCTTACATCAAATACGCAAACATCGCCACGTTTGCCACATGATATCAATACCTGATGCTGTGGCGCAAATACCAAGCAGGATGAGCCTTGATCATGACAGGTAAAAGCTTAAAAGAAAAACGTTAATATTAAAACAAAGTCGGCATTTATTGACGGCAACAACTAACCTGATACGCAGGACTTTTTATGCGGCAGCAGCGTATCCCATATATTTATGTTCTTGTTTTCGGAACTTTGTCCAGCTATAAATGCAAAACAAAGTTTAAAGTAAGCATAGACCTAGCGGCTAGTATAGACCTACCGCTGGCTAACAAGCTGCAAGAACCCAGAAAGACAAAATCGGAAAGCGTCTTATTGTGGCACTGATAGGTCTGCAAAAAAGCATGAAAGATTCATTAAACAACTGTGCTTCAAACGATTGCAATTGTTAAACTTACTATAAAGGAGCGATTGTTTTGGGATGCAATGCCTGCTTGCCATAGACTTAGATTACCATCGCCATCACCTATGCCAAACTTATTGCCCTGTTCGGAGAAACGACAGCGAGTGACCTTGGCAAATGTGCCCGAGGGTCGAGGACAGCAAACGGGTTGCTGATGACTCCATTCCCAAATGTGTACAGAGCCATCCTGACCACCAGTCAAATATAATGGCATTAAAGGATGTGCGCTCATGCGCTTAACATTGTCCACCTTATGACGCTGAATCTGCTTAGGTCAGAGCAAAAAAAAAGAAAAAACAAAAATAATGGCATCACTTGGCACTTTTTGAATAAAGTTTGCTAGAAATGTTACCATAGAAGTGCCACGGCCGGATTGCGATGCGCTTTGAGTGCTTACACTGGGATCGCTAAATGTATTGTTGGTGCCATATTGATTTCTGGGAAAAAGTTTAGAAACATTATTTAAATAACATTAGGTTTAATTTTTTGTTTATGAGAAAACTTACTGCTCTTGCGTTTGTATTATTAGGAACGACGAGCTATTCGTATCGGCATCTCTGGACAGATTTAACATATCATAATCACATTCATCCTCATACCAATTTGGTGATTCAAGCAAAAGCGATATATCGAACTCTTGTATCTCACGCGGATTAGCAAAGGCAATCATCGAAGATGTATTATTCTTCAAACAGAAGGACAGTATGGATTCATGATCCTTGTGTATGATTCTAATGTGATCTGTATTTTCATTTGTCGAATGCGATTGTCCTAAACGAAAAACGTTTTAATTAGGCTTAGCTTTGAGTTTTTTGTTTTCTAAATATTTACCTTCTTCAGCCTCGTTATCTTGCGTATGATGAGAGCTGCGCGTGCTGGGCTCTGGATTCTTGCCAAATATGCTCTTAATGAACACATCTTGTGCCGCCTCCTGGCGCACCAAATAGTTCCACAACCGACGTATAGGTCCAGCCGCTGAGCCCGATACAAATGGCGTATTGTCCTTATTGAGCAGCGAGCGATACTTGTGTATGGCTAAGCCATTAATACCACTTTCCGCATAACAGCCAGGTATATAATTGCGTGCAGGTGGCCCACGTGCTATTAAATCGTTAAGTGCAAAATCTTGCCAACGATTCAGTGTGCGCAACACTTCATGCGAGAGTGGACTAATGACAGGCAAATCTACAAAAGACATAAATTATAACACAAACATGGCATTGGGTATAGTTAGTTATAGTTACCCTGCAATTCAATGCCGGCCACTTTGACAAACTCCTGGATCTTATGTGTGCTTATTTTAATAAGCGCCAGACGCAATATGCTCCAGGAATAGGAAGTTGGATTGGTATGCTCCGTTTTGTCTTTGGATTTAAGTTGAGTACGACTAACATTAACATCATCATCATCCTCCTCTTCACCTTCGTTCTCGGATTCATACGCATCATCTGTGTCATAGTCATCGCAATCTGTAATAAGTAAAAACAATTAATTTTGGGCATAAAATTAAACTAATGAAGCAAAGACTTACCCGTGTTGGGCGGCTTGGTTAGGAAATATGACAACATAGACGTCTCAGGCGGCATAAACTGCTCTCTATACGTTGGCTTATCCTCCTTCATATTGTTCGAAGTGCTGTTCTGACTAAAACTGCCCAAGATTCTCATGTTTAGCTTCATACGATGCTTGGTCATGGTGGTCACCGTATTCCATACGCTACTTTCATCAGCTGTCTCCTCTGTGGCTGCCGCCTGGACATTAGTCTGTGACTGAGCTGCCTGTACCTGCGTCAAAGCAGCCGGCTTAATAAGCAACTTTTTCATGCCGCCACCGAATAGTGTGGACCAGGTATCATTCGTAAAGTTTTGACCGCTTAGACGATACAATAGTCGGCTATCGCATGTGGATAAGGAATAAATAAAAAGCGCCATATAGGTTGACACAAATGATTCTAATAGCAGCACATTCAACTTCGGCACATCCTCATCCTTTTCGCGTGCAAGCAGCGCACGCAAATTGGTTACACCAGGCCATTTAGACGGCGTAGTGCATATACCAGCTGGCTCCTCTGTAGAGTACTTGCGCCGGCGACTAAATGCATTGCGAGTGCCCACCAAATAGGAGCACTCAAAAGATGAGTTAATCTTGGCAATATTTTCAATGCCAGGACTGGGATAGCCATTGAAGGAGGAATTATTGACTACAAAGCTTTCGGAATCGCACAGCGATTGATAGATGCAGGACGACAGCGCCACGGCCAAATCGCGTAGCACAAATATCTCACTCAATGCGCTTGTCTCAATGCCCGGGAAGGGCAATACCTTGATAATACTTTGTAACATATCCACCGTCTGCGACTGCAAATACTTGATGGGATCGGCAATGACCGTCTTATTGCCGGCAACGCAAGCGCTAAGCAGCGGCAGTGTGGTGGGGAATGGTAGCGGACTAAGCAGTTGCTGCTGCGTCTTCTCCTGCTGTAACTCCTGCAGCAGTAATACTAATTCCATACGAACTGATGCCAGACCTCCGCCACTGGCTCCATGCAGAGAACAGTAGCTGAGCAGAGTACGCAGCAGTGTCTCGTTGGCTGCAAGCATAAAGAAACCAATGAGCATATAAGAGATGGCATAATATTCCGATTTGCTTACCTTTTAGCCAACGTTTACGCTTGGCAGCGCGCATTACTTTTGCCTCAAAGTCCTGCTTGTCCTGCATAAGTATCTCATGCAGTGTTGGACGCTCCGAGTTGGGATAAATTGAGGCATTCATATCTTTGTCCTTGTCAGTTGTGTTATCATCGCTGGCATCACCAGTCTGCTCGGAACTACAATAGTTACATAGCTGCTTTAATGCTTCAACCTCACGCTCCAGCCACATATAAAGCTGATAGCGCAGCTGACCACCATCTACTTCAAAGCCAGTGGCCAGAGTAGACAGCTCTTCCATAAGAATCTTCAGACAGGCTACAAATTTTAGCTGTTGTGCCATTATGTCCATTTTAATTTCACCATGACTGTGCTTAGTATCCGCTTCCTGAGCGGTGGCCACGGGTGGCGTTTTAATATGTATGTCATCCATATCGTCTTCATCATCCTCCTTTGCGTTATCATCATCCCATTGAATGCTAAATGGTGCATCTAAATCGCTTCCAGCTACTGGTGCACCCCAATCAAACGCATCAGCCGTGGCGGGGGATTTGGTTGAGCTAGCGCCCCACTGATCCATAATACCAGTTGTAATCAAGTCTTCTTTATCATTTTCCTGCATTTGACTTGCCACACTGCTGCCGGTATCTTCTTCGGTTATCTTCGTTGGCAATTTATTTAAAACTTCTAGCGCCAGAGCCGGACAACCCGACTTAAAGTGTCCATGCGCTGTCGTAAAGTACAACTGCCTTTCAATGGGTGTTATAGAATCCTCCAGCTGCAGCTGCTTATCATTAGTCTGCAAAGGATTGCCTGCATAGCTGAAACCAGAAAGCACTACATGTGCAATACGCTTCTCCTGAGCCGATAGCGCAATATTCTGTCGTATGAGCAACGGATGCGTTCGCAAATAGATGTAAAAATTGAATACATTTGGATTAGCATGCGGCTCGGGTCGCAGCAAGTCATCCTCGCGATAGCTGCTATGCATGCTGCCCACACCATTAAGCAGCAGCGTATTTAGACTCTCCTGGTACTTCTTGATAGTCCAGTAGGTCATAGAGCGCAAAAAGGGATCGGGATGTGCTTTGCATATGTCAAAGCGTCCAGTTTCTTCGTCTGTACCCAGTATATGCTCATGTAAAAGCTTATGATAGTAACTGCCTTCCGCATCGCCTTCATAAAGACGTGATATAATCAATGCCAGCTGGAAATCCTCCAGTTTATTCATGCACACCTCAATAGCATCATTCAAGGAGTTGGCCAGCAGGAAAAAGGCTACAGCGTGCTCAAAGCGTTGCTTGCCCAACAGCACAAAAGCATTCTTAAGCGCCGCCTTGCGCCAGCGATCCTCGGAAAAGTTATTGCCAAAAAATGTGGTCATCTTTTCATCCCGCTTCGAGCGAAACAGGCCCCACACAAGGCTCTTCTTTTTCATGGCCAAATAATAGATGGCCGCATCGAGCGGATCCTGCTTTAGCTGATAGGCACATTTGGCCAGCTTCTCCACGCATTTCAACAGCGTAGTAATGTTCTTTAGCCAATAGCCCACGCCCAGATCACGCAGCGTAGCCCATTTAAGATCGCCCTTAGTATAGGACGGTATCAAATTCAACAACTCCTCTTCGCTCTCCGAATGATAGGCCCAGACAATATTGGCCGTACCGACACCTTGGCGTTGGAACTGTGCGCGCTGCTGCAATGGCAGACAACGCAACAAATACGTGAAATGCTTCATGGCCAGCAAAAAACGCAAACCGCAATCATCCAGAGAATCTGTTAAAGCGTTATTGGTGCCCACCTCCTTGGGCTGGCCGGCGTTGCTCTTGCCTATGTCAGCAGCAAACTTATCGCTAAAATCTGTGTTGCAAGTAGCCACCGTGTCAGCTAAGGCCAGCAGATGCATTTGATCCAGCGAGCTAAGACCCGGTAAATGCGTGTGTGTTAGCAAACGTGATAGCAGTTGACCTTGACGTGGACCAAAATGCGAAATACTTTGCTTCTCCGGCAAAGATAGACGTCTATCCTGACGCTTTTGGTCACCGTCGCCCAGCAACTCGTCTAGATTATCCTCGGAGTTATGCATATCAAACAGCTCATCATAGTCTTTGCCATTTTCAGAAACAGGCAAACATTGACCGGGCGTCTCACGATCTGCATTTAAGAGTACCCAAAGTGGCAGCGGCGGTATGGAGTTAATCTCCGCATAGTCCAGCATCAGCTCCTCCGGTATTTGTGTGGTAGAACCTCTATGTTCCGCCTGTATGTTGGTGTCTGCTGTATAGCTAATGCTTAGCGTGCGTGAACGTGACCAGCTGCGCTGTCTGGCATGGCCTTCATCATCATGCATAGCGCCAGCATGACCGGGACCACCCACGCAACGCACCAAATGCGCCAATATAGCCTTAACCCAGCGTATCTTGCCACAATTAAGCAGTTCCATCAGCTGCTTGGGATGATATTGTGGTAGCACAGGACAGGCTATGCGTGAGGCCTGAAACAGTCCGAAATCGGTCATATAATCATCGTTTCCCGTATCCGCGGTATTCTGATTGTTTATTTGGCCCATGCTGCTGTTGCCCAGCCTGCGCTTCTTGTCGTGCGACAACAATTGCAGATTGGCCGTGCTCACTTTACTAATCATAGGCATGGAAGCCACATTTTTTAGTCTCAGCTGCGTAGACTCATTGGCCAGCGAACGTAGATCTTCATCGCGTAAGTTGCGCGTGTCCGGCACATCGTCACCATTGTTTATAAAGTGTGTATTATAGTGCGGCTTCCACTGTGAGTAGACATGCATTTCAGAGTCCATGGCCACCACAAGTATGCCATCTCGCACCCAACTTATTTGCATGGGCAAAGGTGGCAGCCCATCAGCTGTTTGTAAATCGATTTGACGCAACTTCATCCAGCGTATTTCATCTACAAAATTGGGCTGCGCCAAGGAACTAGCCTTGCGCAGGATGGGTCGATTCACAGAGCGCGATTCTTTCATAGCCTTGATATTGGCCTGGGCAATATCGGAGCTAACAGGCGTATACAGCAAGATTTTGCTGCCCACGGCAACAGTCAAAATGTGCGAACCATCTTCCTTGGATACCCAATCCAACTGCACCAAATGTTTTTGCGTCAATGGACACGTATTACCGTTTTCAGCAATACTTTTGCGCAGCGATTGAAGTGTACTAAAGCTGGGTACCGTGAGCAAGCCTGATGCAGCAGCCTGCTTGACCGCTAGCTCGGGTGTAGTCTCTCCCGAACGTGGCGTACGACTGTCATCATGTGCAAAGGTATGCAGCACCTGATTGAGACGCTGCTTCTTGGCCAGTAAACGACTGTCATGCAGATAGCTGAGATCAATGCCGTGTCCAATATTAATGCGCGGTAAATGCACATTCTTCAGATGTATGGTATCCTCCAGCACCCATTCGCTACCGCCAGAACTTTCGCATTCATAAATAGCCACGCAAAGATTAACATATCGCGAATCCGGATCACCTTTATTGGGACGTGTAAAGCTCTTGCCATACTTGTAAGCGCAAGCAATGCGTCCGGAATAGGCAGCACTTATGTTCAGCGGCTGACCAGGTATTTCTATAGCGGATTCTTGTATACGACTAAACATTTTCCATTCGGACCAACGATAGGCATCGCCTTCAGCTTGGTCATTGACTGGCTCGCATTTCCAAAAACGAGATATGGAATCCGAACAAGCAGTCACTATAATATATGGCGCAAAGCAGGCTGGGTATATGCTGGAGCTGCTTAAATGTCCGGCAGCTGGCGAGGCATGTATGACATCCACGCCTTCGGGCAAAGGCAACTCTTGTGTGCACACCTTTTTAGTGGTTATGGAAATGTGTGGTGCCTCTACATGAGGGCCATATTGGTCTGCACCCGTTAGGGTTTCAGCACCCTGAGACATGCGACGTCCCTGTCCAGTATTGCCATCATTATCATCAGGTTCCTGAGTTAGATTACTATCCGGTACATACATAGCTGTCTCGGAAAGAAACGAAGACTGTTGCTTAGACGATATAACAATGCGCCACATATGTATGGTGCTGCCACGTAAAGTTTTCTCTATGTTCACAATATAAAAAGGCTCTTCAAAGTCTACATTACGCTGTAGATCTACGATTGCATCCATATCCGACTCCAGTAATGCATTAAGCTTAGGCTCTTCCAAATCATGCGCATCTATGGCAGCAGCACGCTGTCCACCTGTTATAAGCTGCGCTTGGAACACATGCAGAAACTGCGTGTTTTGCCAATCATGCTTGGCCTCCGATATGGCATCCAGCTGCAAAATGCAACCAGGACGCGCCGTTGACTGCTGTGAGACAACCTTCAGCTTGTCATGCAGAGCCGAGCGTTGCGCCTTTATTGTGGACGAGGCATTGGACAGCATGGAGGACAGCGAATGCGATTTGTGCAGCGTATTTAAATTCTCCGAGGAGCTTATCTCTGCCAAGAGCGTGCGTGCATCTATAACCGCTTGGTAGACACGCAAATTCTCACCATCGCTGGCCACAAAGCACGCAGACGGTGAATTACTATAGCTCCCTAGTGTAGTACTAGGCAATAGCGTGGGTATCCAGGCCACATTGCTAAAAGCCGATATTTCCGGCGAATTGATACGCGCAAGCTCGCTTACACCACCGGAATGGCATAAAGGTCCCACAGAGTCTACGCGCCACAGTATTAACTCGGAACAAAAACCGGTTGGCGTAAATACATCCTTATCGCTGCCGTCCTTGACGCTGCCCGTACTCAAAGGCTGTTCAAAAGGCGATGTAGGCGATTTGGTTTCAGAATCGGGTAAGTTATGATGCGAGGTGGATACCAAAAGTGGTAGTACTGGATGACAAGTAATGTCATTGACGCGAAAACGATGACCAGAAGCACGACTGACATGTCCAATACTTAATACTTGTGTGAATTTTGTTTTAAAGGCGAATGTTAGCTGCCAAAGATTGAGCGTACCATTGGAGTGCTTGGTGACCATTGACACGGATGGCGATACACTCAGAGGTAACGAGCTAGAGGAGTCTTGTGTAGTGGTATGATCGGCACTGCTGGCTGCGGCGCTATGTTCTGTATTAGCGCCCGCATCTGTCTCATCATCTGCAGCGTCACCCTCTTCCTGCTCGCCTTTTTCAAAGGTTGTAGCTGAATTTTGATCGCTTTTTATAGAAGCATCATCATTGCCATTTTTATGAAATTCATCCTTACTTTTGACATTATTGGCTATATCGCGAAAGGCCAAAGGATGCGTGCCTGTATTAAACAGACTCACCGTAGTGCTCATGCTCATGGCATCGCCTAATGGAAAAGCCGAGGGTATGCGCGTGCTAAACGAAACCTGTGCTTGCCTAAACGAACCAGGATAATAGTCATCCAACCATTCAATGACCCATATCAAATAGCTGCCATCAACGGGATGTATAGCGAATAGCAAATCCGGACTTTGATGCCAATCGCGCAACAAACACTCAATTTTATTGTCCAACGAATCCACTAACTGCGTTATGGGGTTATGGTTGTCATTGTTAAGCGAATTCTGCGATGTCGTATTCGACATGGAATTCAAATGCATACCCGCTGCAGTCCCTGCCGTGTGTTGTGAATACTTGCTGTATTCCTCACCGCTGTCATCAACGGAAACCGATTTGGAAGCTGCACGCATAAACTTTTTATGTGGTGCATCGTCTGTCATATCTGCGCCGCCTCCACCTGCAGAAGCGGAAGCATTTCCTGCACTGCCATGACCAGCATGGGCGCCATTCTCCTCGTCAATGACCTTTTTGGTCAGCTCCTGCAAGATGGCCTCGGCTTGCAGTGTAAAATGCATTTCCTTGTTGTTTAGCCAATGTAGTATAAACACATTTTGATTGGCCGGATCCGAGGTTTGCATGGATGGCACCAGCGGTATGTCCGTTTCAGCATTTATCGAAGCGGCCAAATGGAAATGCATGCCGGGCGTTACACCAGAGCCATGAAAACCATACGAATGAAAGTCATGCACACTGCATGATGAGGGCAGCGATGGTATATGCCCCTGATAGCTAGGCATAGCGGCTGGAAAGCTGCCCACTGCACCTATGCCAAGACCAACAACGCCGCTGCCACTGCTCGTTGCATTAGCGCCAGCTTTCATGTGTCTACGCAGATGAAAACAGGTCTTCATGTGCTTTAGACGCTGCATAAAGCGATGTTTATGGCGATGTGTGCGAAACTTGGGATTCTGTGAAGCCAAGGGATCAAATTGTGTCATATTAACCAGCCCATCATCGGGCAGCACAGTTTCAATCCAAATGCGACAAATATTATCCAGACAAGAGGTGACTAACATATTTGCAACAGAACCCTTTGGCATATATTTACTTGTTTTGCGCCAGACAATGTTGGAAACAGCGCGTGGATGTGCGATATAAACATAGGTAAAGTTAAGTTCACCACTGGTATCCTCACCGCTCGCATTAAAGGAGCTATTGGCGTTTTTATTGGCGCTAGCGCCTTTGGCCGGAAATAAAACTTGTTTGTTCTCGTACCAGATTTTGACGAGCCGATCATTACGACCACAGGTGGCGAATAGTGTGCCATCAGGACTAAATGCCATATGGTATATAGGTATGGCCGTTTGGCAGGACCAAATGTTTTCCCACGTGGAAACATCGTCTGCTTGATTATTATTTAATTTGGACTCTTTACTCTCACCAATTTCGAATTTGACGCCTAAAATAAGATAAGACATTAGAGGAAAATTTGTCAGATTTTTTAAAGCTAGCTTACATGTATGCTCCTCCTCATGTGGGGGCGATTTGCTTTTCCACAGCTGTATATTGGTGCCGCCTGTCAGCAGACGCGTGCCCTCCAAATTCCAAGACAAAGTAACCACGCTTGAATGGCTGGTAAACGAGCCTGTTTGCACCCATCTGCAATACAAACAATTTAGTGGTTTAAACTGAACTTAACTTCCGGATCATTATTTACCTGTAGTCCAAAAAGTGTGTATTATGCTTGCCCGATACAATGACCGGCGTAGGCTCAAAAATGCAAATTTTATTCTCATAAGCAGCAGCTATTTTGCCGGTATCTGTGCTACAATCCAAAGCTGAAATCTTGACATAGCCATGATTAGCTCCAGGTATAATCTGTACGCGCTCAAAGGTGCTTGCCAAAATGACCACATTGCAGCCAGCCGCATATGCCTAAAAAGTAGAAAACAAAAAAAATTTTTAGTCAAACAAAAACTAATTGATTTGATTAGGCTTAAGATAATGGCGTCAGCTTATCAGTGTTTAGAAGTCCGATATAGTCGGTCGGTCGGGCACATGGCTTTATGACTATTGTGTTATGGAGTTGTATAACGATTTATTTGTTGCGTTGTCGCAGTCGCATTTTCTATCTCTGATATGCTGATATCTTTGCTTGTATCTTTTATTATTTGCGTCATGATTTCGTGTGTAAACAAACGAGTAGTAAAATCTGACTTGGGTACTCCGAAATTAGCATGCCCTAGCAGCTCCATTTTATAGCTATGCCAAACAGGGAAATGTTGCACGATTAGATTTCATAAACAAAAATTGGCACTTCTTTTGCTTAAAGCATGTTCTGATGTATTTTATTCTTTGAATTTAAAAATTTGAGACCAGCTTCTATAGATTAAAAGATAATGCTTGGGCTTCACTGTATGGCTGCTGTCTAACCCTAAGGCAGTTCTAGTCGAAGAAGACTCTAGGCGAGAGGAGAGGGATTCCCCCGAAGATTGTTGCTGTTATAAAGGAGTCCAATCATGCCGCAAGATACTTCGTTCTACATAATGGGCAGCTTTCTGACTCTTTCGAAGTGCGACAGGGAACAAGTCAAGGGGATATTCTGTCGCCAATCCTGTTTTTACTGGCGATAGACGATGTACTGACTGCCACCTTATGTACAACTGAGAGACATGGTACCCAATGGAGACCTTCTGAGAGGCTAAGCCACTTGGATTATGCTGACGATATCTGTTTCCTGACAAGTACCAACAGCGGGATGAACGAGATGTGTCAATCACTGCAAGTGAATGGAGAGATGATTGCAACAAAAGCAAAATAATGCACACTGACCGCTCAGCACATCAGCCCATTATTCTGAGACAGACGCCCATTGAGGAGGTTGAATAGGTCAACTATCTAGGAAGTTTTGTATCGTCAGATGGAGGTACGGATCTGGATGTTAACAGAAGAATAAGTAAAGCCCGCAGCGCCTTTGGAATGTTGTTTTCAGTATGGAACTCTAGTCCCTACGCACCAAGTTAAGGCTCTTCGAATCCAATGTCAAATCTGTACTGCTATATGCCTGTGAAACATTCTTAACATCCGATGGCCGCAAATTATATCGAATTAAGAATTGTGGCGCATAACAAGTCAAAAGCTTTTGAATGTCGAAATTAGACAGCGGAAGTGGCGCTGGATTGGCCACCCGTTGAGGAGACTAAACAACAGCATCGTGAAGCAGTCCTTTGAATGGAATCCTCAAGGTACACGGCGGGTTGGTATACCAAGAACAGTATTGGCCGAAGCAGCAACACAGCGTAAAACGTAGCCACAGTTGAAGTATGTGACCGCTTATCGGGAAAGATGGAGGAATTTTATCGCCGCCCTATGCCTCACCCGGGGTTGAAGGACTTGAAGAAGAAGACTTTAGGCTTCTTACGTAATTTTCTTTGGGTCACAACAGCGCCCTTCTCGAGTCAGGTGTACATGTTGTGACTAGGGAAATAGATTGACAAGTTCGCTATGGTCTTCCTGGAAGCCAAAAACTTCCATTATGAAGAAGCAGCTAATGAACTGTAGAGACAGCTCCAAGACGGAAGAAGGCGCAAGAGTGGGCGTTTTCTCGGAAGAGCAAGACTTTAGGCATCAAATCTTCTCACGTCATTTTCTTTGGGTCACAACAGCGGCCTTCTTAAATCAGATGTACATGTTGTGACTAGAGAAATTAATGGATGGCTAATAGAGCGACAAGTCCGTTATGGTCTTCCTCGAAACGAAAAACTTTCATTAAGAAGGCAGAAGGAAGAATGCACAAGAGCGGGAAGAGCACACTACGCGGGTTACTCTTAGTTTTTCCCAAAAGGTGCAGCAGTGGACCAAGATTTGTCGAGAGCCAAACTGCTATCATTTCTCAGTTATCCTACACTACGAAGAGTAAGCTTTGCATCACTGAGGTGATGCTCAATCATCCTCCTTAAAAGTCTTATTCGCTTATACCCTGAACCCAAGTATATTTGTAATTTTCAGCCCATCCCAACAGTGGGAAGTTATCAGGCCCACAAAAATCACAGACAGTAGGACCTTTGGCAAATGCGTAACTGCGGGAATATTTTGCGAAAACAATTAAATTTGTTAATTGGATTAATATTTGTAAACAGCACAGCCAGCCAGCAAAAAGCTATTTTCAGTAGTTTCTGACTAGGCTGGCAAACAGTAGCGTATCCAGGATTTGGTCGTAAGGGGGATTTTTCACCTCAAAGTGCATACAATTCAGAGGTCGCAAAAGCTGTCAAGCCATTTTGCAAGCAGTCCGGCCCCCAACCAAAGTCAAAGACTTTAAGAACATTGTATGCAATCTCAAGGACAAGACACTCCTTTATATGCTCAGACTGAAAGCTATGTGCTCTAAAATTCGAATTTGTAAACGCTAGATGGCGGCACTGTTGTCAAGTTCAACTGAGTTGAGTAAATAAATTAATAAAATCAATATGCACACCAGGAGCGGATCTAGCAGGAGGAGTCTGAGGCACTATAGGGTTTATATTGCACAGCAGCCAAGTTTGTTTTCCTGCATCCAACACTGATGTAGGTATAATGCATTTAGGCAACATGGCAACAGGCGGCGGCGGCGGCTTGTTTTATAATAATTTTATAAATATGTAATTTAATTAAAATGAAAATGATGCCATAGTTAAATGAATGGATGGCTATATCAACAAGAGCGGCGCGCAGCTCATTACAAATGTATCGTTAATAATGTACTTTATATAATAAAATAACATAAAAGAAAGAAAAACAAGAAAGAGCTGAATAAACATTGGCGTAGAAAAAAAAAATGTGCACGTTGTGTGTTGTTTGTCGTTGGATGGCTGCTGAGGGGCGGCATTGGGCCGGGTTGAAGGGGTATTGGGCGTTTTTCAGTACATAACTAGTTAATAATAATTAATATTTTATTCAAGAATTGTGGCTATGCATGATCATAAAAATAACTAAAGCCATATTATGAATGCGTGCTCATGACCATGTGCCGACTGCGCGTGTATGTGTGTTTATATACAGAGTACACGTACATAGCTGTATATGCATGTGTGTATTTATTTATTTAGATATTTATGGCTTTGTATATGCATAGTATCTCTCATTTAAGTTGTCTTTCTTTGGCGTACAACGAAAGGTGTTTCGAGCAAGAAAAAAAAAAATTTATAAAAACATAATGTGCATATAACCATGTACATGTCATATATACATATTCGCAAATGTAGGGCATAAAAGGCCACCTGACCAATCAAATGTGCTGTGTACATATGCTTGTATATAGGCACACAAACATAGCGTGAGAGTATTGTTTATTGTCAACACTTGACCTTTAAATGTAATTAATAGCTACAAAAATATTTAAATGCATTACTTTCAATTAAAGCGTAACGTATATCGATATATGTATATATATACATATATGTTTGTTTTTGAACAGCTCCTGTGCACAGTTATCAAAAAATAAAGAAAAAAGTTTTCGTCACCCAATTTGCTGCCCATAAATACACACATACACACGCGCAGCTTATATATACACCTATGTATCTGTATCTGTACATATGTACATACACGCAAGCAGCAGCAGCAGCACGTTTGTTGTTGTTATCGAATTTACACAAAATTCTCTATCTCATCATTTGCATTTGATTTAATTGACCACCAAGTGTGGTAAATAATATATGCACATATGTACATAGACAAAACACACACACGCGCAGCTATACTATATACTGATATGTAAATAAAAACATTAAGACATGACAACCGAAGATTTGATGTTTTTTTTTGGTTTGGTTTGGGTTTTACGTTGCGCCAGTCTGTCTACTATATATTCCAATTGGAATTTTGAATATACGTTCCGAACGTTTTAAGCAAAAACTTCGCGTTATATATACGCAATTTCCGTATGTTTGTGTGAATTGTACAATATGATGAGTGCATGATAAAGTCGTATAGAAAAATATACAAGTATATACATATATATAATACACAAATAACTAACTGGCTATAAGATTCTTACTGTAAAGGGTATGCCTTCAACGGAGCCAATTGCGAAGCACCGGTCACCCGCGTTACAGGCACCACTTAATATTTGATGACAATTCATAATTTTTTTACAATTGCATATCACATCACAGCGCACAAGTATTAATCTTGGTTCTTTGGTTTAGTTTCTAGCACGATTTTTTCTTGCTTTGTAACAAACGACAACAAAGTGATGAGTGACATTACATAAAAATGTAGGCCAAATAGTGATGATAACTAGTCAGTGTGCTGTTATCGTTGGATTTGACAGTGTGCAGAAACGTTTTTTTAGACGTACGACGCACTCGATACCGGCTTTGAAAACAAAGAAGCAGTCATTATGTAATTATTTTATAAACAACAACCTTTTCTAAATAATGCAGATTTTAAATGCTTTCGGTAACAGTAAATTGCTTAACGTTTTTTTTATTGCAACCACAGCGATAACAATCGATACATCCTTCGCGATATATTTTTACATGCATACCTGTCACAACTAACATCACTAAAACGCCGTGTGTATGATTTTGGCTGCTTTGACTAGAACTTTTTAAAGATTTTTGCTTATTGCTGCAACTACTCAAATATTAGCTTAGAAGGTAGCCCAAATGGCTGCAGGTCCTATAGCCGAGCGCAATCAAGGTAAGTTACAATGTATTTAAATGGTTATATGCCTAAATTAAACCTGTGCTTTTAACACGCCAAGATGCGACAATTTATGCCGGCGGTTTGGATGACAAAGTTTCCGAAACGCTGCTCTGGGAACTGTTTGTGCAAGCGGGACCAGTTGGTAAGTTTTCCCGTGATTTAATTCGTATGTAATTAAATGTACCCGTAACTTACAGTCAATGTGCACATGCCCAAGGATCGCGTAACACAAATGCATCAGGGTTATGGTTTTGTTGAGTTTCTCAGCGAAGAGGATGCAGACTATGCCATCAAAATTATGAACATGATCAAATTATATGGCAAACCAATACGTGTAAACAAAGCTTCAGCACATCAAAAGAATCTAGATGTAGGCGCCAATATTTTCATTGGCAATCTAGATCTGGAGGTGGACGAAAAACTGCTTTACGACACATTCTCTGCCTTTGGCGTCATACTGCAAACACCAAAAATAATGCGTGATCCCGAAACGGGCAATTCCAAAGGTTTCGCATTTATTAATTTTGCAAGTTTTGAGGCCAGTGATGCGGCTATGGATGCCATGAATGGCCAATATCTTTGCAATCGCCCGATTTCTGTGTCCTATGCCTTCAAAAAGGATTCCAAAGGTGAACGTCACGGTTCAGCAGCTGAACGTTTGCTGGCTGCACAAAATCCTTCTGCTCATGCCGATCGGCCACATCAACTGTTTGCCGATGCACCAGTACAAAATCTTATGCCAGTCATGCCTGGTCAAATGATGCCACCACCCATGATGGCGCCGCCGCCACGCGTTGTGCCTGTTGCAAACAACAATATGAATCTAATAGCACCACCACCACCTGTACCACAGCCTACACCGTTTCCAGCTACAATACCGCCGCCACCACTGCCGCCAATGGCCGGTGGTCAGCCGCCACTGCCACCAGCTATGGGCATTCCACCGCCACCACGCATGATGCAACCGCCTAATGCTTGGGCTCCGCCTGGCATTCCAGCACCGCCACCGCGTCCACCACCCACGAATTGGCGTCCTCCACCTGTGCCATTTGCTCCGGCGCCATATGCACGTCCCTATCAGCCTGATGGCTATCAATACTAGGCTTAGGCTATTTGTGGTGTTCAGGTGTAGTTATAACAAATTAGACGAGCATATTAAATTTATGTACTATACATTTTGAATTTGTTTAACCCGGCGCCTTTGGCGCGTCCTCATTAGTCGGAAGGCGTTCAATAATAGCCTTACGATATTTGTGGTGTTCAGGTTAGGTAAATAAGCAAATTTAATAAAATGTACTTTCGATTTGTATTAAAAAACCATTTATATTCGTTTTTTACTACATGACATTTTAGCCATGTGCTATAGGGAAGAGTCCCAATGGCTATTGCTTTCTCTGTTGCACTAAAGTACATGAAAGTAGGAGGTAGTACACATGTCAGATTCACATACTACAGGCAGTTTGTTGGCCTTGTATTTTGCAGCTGGTATGTTTGTGTAAATATTTTATTTAAGTCTTTCCCAACAATTTGAAACATCTTAAAAGAGTTCCTATTAATGATTTTTTAACACTTTTATGTTTATGATAGATTCTTCGTGTAAACTCTCTGGGATCATAAATTCCATTGTCGATTTGTATATAGACTTAAAGAGTTTTTATTATGAAGGGTTCTATTCTTCATTACCTAAATATCGTCTGGTGACGATTGACCAATGTTTTTCATGCTTTCCAAGATGTACTCTCTTTTCGTATATAGCCTTCCAAACTTCTAGAATAAAAGCCCTCTTTATTAATTTATAGTACAACTGGCTACAACTTTTATTTGGCTTCATACGTGTAAGGCGGTATATGGTTTGTTAAGGTATAAACATATGTATTTGGCGGCCCAGATTCTCAGATCCCAGCGTCTTTCAAGCGGAGATTCATGCCATAGAGATCTGCGTCCTTAGTATCCTTCTCAAGGGAACTAGGGGCACAAACATATGCATATTTTCAGACAGCCAAGCTGCTATTACGGCATTGTCATCCTGGAGCATCTCCTCCAAAGAATGCCATAACTACTTCAAGCCCTGTCCACCCGGAACAAAGTCGTGCTATGTTGGGTGCCTGGACACTCGGGAGTGGATGGTAACACGATCGCTGATGATCTAGCACGACAGGGAGCCTCCACCCTGACTACATCTCCTGCGCCGTTTTGTGGTATTGGTTGGTCCACGATCAAAACCATAATAAACAAATGGGCAGCAGGAGAACATAGGAGATACTGGTTCTCCCTTCCGGGGCTTCGTCATGCAAAAGTGCTTGTCAAACCTCTGGATGCGATCAATACAAAACAAACTCCCAGTAGCTTACCTATCTGGCCCCCACACTGTTAGATATCATCTACAGAAAATTGGCCTATCGGACTCTTCAGAGTGCAGGCTCTGTCTAGAAGACGATGAAATCACCAGATATATTTTCTATGACTGCCCAGCGCTGGTATGGGACAGAAACTGTCACATGGGAAAGGAACGGATTAGTCCCTTCTATCTCAGGTCAATACCAACAAAAGACCTACTGCTATTCATGAGAAAAGTCTTTTGTTTTAACTTTATGGTATGGTACAAAAGACCTTTTGGTCGCAGTGCCCCACCTCTCTGTGAGAATCTTCAGAAAACACAAGTTAAGTACAACCTATCCTTAGCAGCACTGAACAGCGACACAGATCTTACTATGATAGAACTTGTATTTGCTCAAGAGAATATCCTCGAGGCAGATATCTTGCATTATAACCAAAATTAAAGATTGGATGAGACCCACTAACTATTTCAACCAACAAAATCCTGCATGCATCCTCTCTTGCAGTGGTGGCCTGGTTGCCGTTAAGCCAAAAACCTACCCAGCAGATTGCCACCTAGCAGATAGGCTACTCCGGCAGGTTCTTGCTTGCTAGTACCTAAATCAAGATCTTGTTTAAATTGGACCAGCGGATCTCGCCTGTTTCTCAAAACTTTCAGCAATAAGTAATCCATATATAAAAATGACTACAAATCGAAATATATTTAAGCATTAATTAATTCAGAAAGAGTTGTATATGTGAAATAAATTATGCTGACGATTTTCCGAATTTTTATTTTGTAAACTATTTTTATAAACCTTTAAGATTAAGATGTAGCAAATACTTGGAAGTCTACTTTAACTTTTTTAAGCCTTTATACCTCTGCTGACATTTACGCAATATATTATATTATTTAAGTTAACAAAACAAAAACAAAAAACGCCTTTACAGATTTGGTTTAAATTTGTTGTATTGTTTTTTTTTTTTTTTTTTCTTTATTACATTTTTGTTTTCTTTAGTTTTAATCAAATTATAACGTATTATTTAGCATTTTAACTTGGATTTTCATCAGAATGTTAGCATACGTTTAAATAGTATTTATTTAATTTTGAAACATACAATATTTACAATATGTATTGGTTTTTTTTTTCTTTTTTTTTTAACTTTACTTTTTTTAAGTGCTTTTAAATTTTGCCTAAGCGTTTCTATAGCGATTTTGGTATTTGCCTTATATGCAAAAATCTAATTAAATAAAAATTTTTTATATATTTCTTTTTGTTTTGTTTTGACTTTTAAACGTAATTTATATGCATGAATGACTTTTTATTTAATTTATGTATAGATGACTTGGTTTTTTTTTTTTTGTTTAATGCAGTGCCTGAGTGCTTGCGTTTGTTGTTGTAGCTTTTTATTTAATTATGCATATTAAGTATTGTAGTAAATTTGTTTATTGCTTGGCTAAAATAGTAGTATTTATATTAACCTCTATTACTAAAAGATTTTGTTTTTATTATCAATATGTGTTGTATATATGTATATATATTTTTTTTGGTAAAGATCGAACGAACAATTTTAACTTGGAAATGCGCACTTACAAGCTACATAATCCCATTTGTTTATACACTCAACACATAGCATAACTTATTACTGTATTAGATTTATTAATTATAGACTCGACTTTAGCGTTAAATTTTTCACACACACATGTAAATCGTTGCGCCTAGATTTATTGTGTTTGTTGCATTCATTTCAAACATGTTTGATTTAAAAAAAAAAAATAATAATATATAATATATATAAAAAATAATAATTAACATAAAAACGTTCTGAACTGGTTTGGTTTTTGTGTTTTCTTCTTGTTTTTGTTTGCTGTTGTTCTGCCATGCCGCCACCTCTGTCAGCTTTATATAGCTCGGCTGCAGTTGCTCAAAGCAAGCGCTAGCTGCAGCTAATCCTATACTGATTTTGCATGCGTTCCTACGGAATCACTTTGTTGCTAACGTCGCATCTGCTTCGGAGTGATTGTTGGTGTCGTTATGCGCTTTTTTCCGTTGAACAACATCGCCGCCTGCATCACCCTCGCCGGATTTTCCTGTGCTTGTTGATCCCTTGGACTTGCTGCGCGTCGTGCCATTGGCCAGACGCACATTCTCCGAGCTGTCTGTTATATCTTCACTGTCACTGGAGCGCACATCACCGGTCATCTAAGTGGTACAAGAAAAATAAATTAAAAGCTGTTCTTCCATACACAGAGAGTCATCTTGCGCTTACCAAACCCTTTTGCAGCGAATCTTGTACAATTTTAAGAATCATATATGTCCAGATGATATGCAGCACCAATAACATTAAAAGCAACGAATTAAATATATAGTAGGCTGGGAACATGGGCAAAATGCGTGGTGCTTCAACAGAGGAGCTGTAAAGACATAAAATGAATCACCAAAATTTTGGCAGCACTATCTGCACTTACCTATAGATAATGCGTGGATAAAAGCCCAAACGCGTGACAATCCAAGCAACCGTAAATATGGCAAAAATGGCATCACAAAGCTTCTGATAATTTGCATATTTGGTTAGTTTAGCAGCCTCAAGGAATATATCGGCACAGTCGTGCACAACCAGAACCAAAGAACCAACGCGATGCAAATTGCAGACCCAACTGAGCGCCATTAAGAGCAGCGTTACCATGTGATGTATAAACATTTGCCAGAAATCTTTGCGTTTTACATCGAAGAACTGCGTGTAGGTTAGGGACCAATAGAAGGACATCGATATCATGTAATACCACCAAACGTCGTTGCTAACAGACTGTCAAGATAGTAAACAAAATGCATTACAAATCTGTTCAAGATAATTTGTGCCAAAAAGAAACAAGCTTGTGGAAAAGTAATATAAGCTCGGTAGATCCTTGGAACTTAAGTTGGACTCACTTTAGCTCCAAGTGCAGCCTTTTGTCTTATACATGCGTTTCCTTTTGGAACACATCGCGTTCATTTTCTGCTTACCTGATGCGGGTATCCATACCAACAACTTTTGACATCCCAAAACCAGGGCTTATCCCACAATACAATCACTCCAAATATGAAGCTATATGAATAATATATGCACCGCCAGGTATTCTCACAGAACTTCACCAATGTGGAGGGTTTATCCTGCGCACGTCGTAAACGCCACCAACGCTCAATTTGACGCTCGCTCATATCCGTTTGTTTGGCCAGCGGAGCCAGCTGTTAAAAGAAATTGGTTTAATCTTTAAATCTGATAAATTTAATGAGCTCAATTATTTACCCGCTTGTGATCCAAACGCGTGGATTTAGCATATGCCGTCTCTAATATAGGAACATTTGCTGCTTTCTTAGGTCTAGAACTCCGTATGCCCAATGATTTACCAACTGGGGATATCCAAAAACTATAAATTATACAATGTAATAAAAAAAATTTCAATTAGTTCGATGTTTTTTTAGTAGCCGATATAAATTTTATGATAATTAGGCACAAAAATTTAAGATAAATAGTTTTATACGAATGATTGGAGAAAAATTCGGGTTTGAGATAAAATACCAAGTCGTCAGACCAAAGTGTTTAAAAGAGATTTATCAATTGAAAGGATACTTTGGAGCACCTTCTTTTCAAATTAACAAGAGCTACTTATATGCCTGAAAAGATCTCAACATAAACCAAAAAAATCCAGTCGAGATAGTAAAAAAGCTCAAGATCTTTTTTTGCATATAAAATATAAAACTAATAATCCGACGTTACATTCTTATCCAGGATTCTTTCTTTACATTTTACATGACAGGTGAGAGCTGACCCCCATTAAAAAATTTCGGACACTTTATCGTATGCTCCCAAATAATTTGTTCATAAAAAAAAATAGCAGAAGCAATTAATTTTTAAAAGAGAAATCTTAACACCTTATGTTGAAATCTTTCAGAATAACATGCGAAATTCATGCTACTAAGATGGACCACAAAAGTACCAATGGGAACTAGTAAAATAATCCCACCAGACTAAGACACCCCCCTGACACAATAAGAGCTCAGTTTGGTCTTTTAAATAAACATATTGGTTATGTTATTCCTTTAGATCTATTTTCTTAAGTCAGGAGACTTGGTTTGAAAGCAACCCCTATTTCACATCTACAGAAAATAAGGCTATCGGATTCTTCAAAGTGTCTCGAAGACGATGAACCCATAAGACAGAAAAAAAGTTGTTTCTAGTAATCTATTCCTCAGCAGACATAAGTAGATCTGTAGTCCATATCAATTAGTAAATACCAATCTTAAAAGTACGTCATCTTTGTTTTCAATCATCTTACGATAATATTCAAAGGAAGACAATTTTTAAAGTTATCGAAGAAATTAAATCTATCTAGGATTTTTGTCCAAAAGTATGTTCAGAGGAAGCACTTTGAATGGAACGGTCAAACAAGATAATGATGGTATCTGGGTGAGATATTGCCCAACGAATGGACGTCTCTAAAGTCAGCCTTGGTGAAAATTTGTCGATAAAGCGGGTTTAAAAATAAATTATTTACAATATAGATTAAAGACACCGACGTTCGGATTCAGCTATAAACTGTAGGTCCCCGTTCTATTCGAACAGTTATTAATAGAGATCCCCATGCCCCTCCAAGGGGTCAGTCAGGGGATTATTATAGATTCATCCAATATAGGAACTGCTACAGCTGGGATGCCATAAGAGTGATGAACGAAAAGATCCAATAGAATGGATGCAACTCTTTGTGTTACTTCTAGTCTAAAAAACTAGACAAATTCTCCCAAAAACCGCACCAATTATGACCATCAAAATTGACACCAAGCAGGAACCTTTTTAAATTCCATTAACACACTTCAATTTTAATCTAGAAAACTCTTTTTTGAAATAAATGGTATGCAAAGTATGCATAACATGTTATTGACAGCGAATTATAATATCAGATATATATACTATAAACTATGGGGCCTGCCCGGAATGACGTCTGGCACGTGTAAAGCATGGCAAAAACTATCGGATCCATCGACATGCATAACCAACTAGCTGGTATACAATGAGATCTGTCGATTTTCGGAAGTTCATTCGCTAATGAAAATGAAAATCTGACTACGCACATGCCACTTATAAGGTTTGGATATCTGTGGGATCGCGTATGGCATTTTAAAATTCTATATTGTATTTATGCGATATACATTAGTTTTGTATGCAAAACGTTAAACTCCAAACAAGAATTGAGGAAGACTCAGAATGTGTTGAATTCAAGGGGGTCTGGTGTAAAATAAATTATATAAAATAAAAACATAATTAATTTGATTTGTTTTATTGCGTTTCAAGTTGGGCGAAGAGAACACACAGACACATACACAGACACATTTCAAGTTCACACAAATTGTTTATTATTAAATTTGATTTTCGGGGATTCATCGGGGTTTAGAAAGTACCCGCATGGGCTGCGACTTGGACTTGGAACAACAGAAGGCAGTAATAAATTTGTAATAAGGGCACGAGTGTGGGCAACCCCTTACCCAATTAATGCATAATTTATATTAATTATGTATCGTAGGCTATAAATAAATATAAGACATTCCAGAGACATAAAAATAATGTGTAGTAAACATGCAATAGTTTTCAATAGTTCAAATCGATACTCCATCAAAAAAACTTTCTTCATTAAATTTCTTCCAAATTGTCCAACTTAAATTTGAGAAACTAGAATCGAGCTAAGAATTTTGATTAATTTGTTTCTTCTTATAAATTCCAACCTTATTGTAATCATATGCTCCAAAAATTGATTTTTTGCTTCACAATCGCAACAATTAATAGTCACCAGTTTTGCAAATTTGTTTAATTGATTGAATTTTATTTGTTTACTATTATTCAACTGAAGTTTTATTTATTAATAGATTTTATACAGCTGCTCAGCCAAATGAATATTTGATTTTATTACCAAAAAAAAAAAAAAATTTTGACATCTTGAGCAGAATAATAAAAATAACGTGCGACAACTTTGGCATACACTGCAATCAAATTCGGTATATTGCCTAAGAACTCCAAAAGATATTCGATTCATAAATTTGGTTAAGATATCTTTAAAAACAAATATATAACAGGCGATATAATATAAACAATCGATTTTGCTCAAATTCGGTAAACTGCTGGAGAACTCTAAAAAAAAAAATACCAAAAACCAAATTTGGTTACAATATCTTCTCAAAAACACGACACACAATGAATTTTGTCAGGGCCATATAATATAGTCAACCGATTTGGATTTAAATCGATAAAGTTCGTGGAAGCTCTAATAAACTTTCGTATACCAAAAGGAATTACTTAAAACTTTATTAATTTAAAATTTAATGTAAACTTTAATCAATTAAAACTTTTTGATCCTTTTCGAGGTCCCCTAAAAGTGCCCTGTGGGAGCTATATTAAGCCCCGATATCAAAAAAATTAAAACAGGGGTCAAATCATGGCTCTTGTGATCTCTGAGATCCAGGCGTTCATACAGATGAACAAATAAACAGACGGACATGGATATATCGACTTATTCCAGTCACCCTGTTCATTCTTTAGGTAACTTTGGAGGATCTCCGACGTCTTCTTGTGTATGTTTTGTATCAATATACTCCTTATACCATACCATAGTGTATAAAAATATGACTAACGTTTTTTAAAATAAAATGTCATATTTTAGAAGCAAATCTTGCCCAAACTTATAAGCGTGCAGCAGATACATACATTCCATTAAAAAAAAAATAGTGAGTAATTCTGATAATAACAAAAATACCTAAGTCTAAACAAATGACGCAACAAATTTCACTTTAAATTTATTAGTTTAAAAATACTGCACTTTGCTACGCCCACAATTGCCAATCATTTATCGATTACAATTTAAACGCTTTATATCGTGCTAGACTTTTCAAAATTATAGACGTTTAAAATTATCTGATAGTTTATATTTGACTGTTGTCGTGTTAAAATCATTTATTTGTATATTAAGTGCAATTTTGAAATTTTAATGCGCACATAAATTGTCATATTACACGCCATTTTTTAATTTCAAAATACTGCATTATGCATTTGTATTGTAAGTACTGATAATTTGTTTTTGTTTTTAATTTGGCAACATGGCATGGCAAAATAACTCAAATTACAGATATGTGGTTAGATGTCATGAAATATTTGACCGGCATGCCAAACAGCTGCCAATCGGGACAGCAGCAGCGAAAACAACAAAAATAAACCAATTGTTATTGTTATCAGTAGCCGGCACATACAAACGCATACACAAACATATAAACGTATTCATATACGTATAAATCGTATGTTTTTTTGTGCTTTTAGGGATTAAATTTAGCTTGTTCACGATAATTCAACACGCAAATATGATTGCATGATAGTACGTAGCTACATATAAACACATAAAATGAGTCATGCTGCATGCTAAAACATACAAAAGCTAAGCCCCTAAAAAAATTATTAGTCAGCAGCCGGCGATAACAAAAATTTGCACAGCATATTGTTATCGATAGGCAGCATCGCTTGAAACCAGCTGATGCTTAGCTTAATTGCATTCAAAGCTTTACTTTGAAGGGCAATTGCTTGGTTGCCAGCTGTTGTGTGAAAAGCACGTGCTTTGATTTTTTTGAGCAATTTGGAACTCTTTAATCGTTAACAGCGGCAACGCCGATAAGCAAGAAATCGGCAGCAACAAAAAAAAAGGGCAGAGCATAAAAACAAGTTTGGATTTACAAAACTTAACAAACACGAAATATTTTGTTCTGTGGGTGGGTGTGTGTGTGTTGATTTGTTGAATTTCCAATTGCATTGTAGATGGGGCACAGTGGGTTAGAAAGCAATATTTTATGTTGCATTTTTCTATGGTTAATAAGAAGTTTAAACATTTTTTTGTAAGCATTACAAAATAAATGGACCAAATACATACCAACTTGGAATGAAAAGTTTTTAGAAAAAAAAGTTTGATTATTGCTAAGACCGCAAACTTATTTAAGCGAGTGTAGTTTTTCTTTCCACCCACAAAGCAGCTTAAAAATAGGTTCAGCTCTTAGACAAAAAAGTTCTTTTGACGAACTATATATATCCTTATATATAAATGTCAACGATGAAAAACTTTGTTATATAATAGAGAGGAGATGTATACCTAATTCTATTTTTGCGCGGTAAATCTATTCCAGAAATAACGTGTAAAAACAGTGAACGACATTTGATAGGAAACACGATATCACCAAAACCCAGAAGGCGTTGCCACAGCCGCTACCCATAAATACGAAAACTCGTTTTTAGACTTAGATTGTATATTTTCCAGATGAAAATCTTCGTTTACTGTACCAATAGGAGAATTCACTAACAGAAATTTTTGAAGATTAGATTAATAAAAATATTTTCTTTAAAATTTCTATCAAAAAATCATGCCAAATCGTATGAAATTGTATAATATTTTTTTTCTAGACCGTGTATCATCAAAACCGTATAAAAACAGAATTTTGTGTAATCTGGAGCGTTTTCCCATATTAGATTAGGTTACACCGGTTGACCCCTGAGGGGAGTCACATATAGACATATAAAGTTTAAAAAAATTACTTTTATTTTGCGACTAAATTGTATTGATTATATCGAAAGACCCAAAACTAGATGTCGATTTGTTGCAATATTATATATTTATTGCTTCCTGTCATTCCTATGAGAAGCATAGGGCCATAGGGCACAAATAATATACTACTGTGTCCAAAAACGAAATTTTTCGATTTAAATTACGCGTGTGAATATTTTCCCTTTTTTTTTAAGTTGGTACAACTGTTACAGACTTCCATGCCAAATTATATAACAAAATATTCATTAGTGTTTGAATTACACTTGTTTTTGTGCGACACAAAAAGTGAATTCGGCGGTTTTTACAATGCCTAAAATTATTGAACATAGAAAATTTTGTTTCCTGAATGGAATAAATGCCGCAGAAGCGTGAGAAATGTTGCAGAAGGCACCGTGGGTACCGTGCTCTACCAAAATGAATAGCACATGATTAGTATAAATTGTTCAAATAAGGTAGAGAACGCGTTGAAGACGAAGTGTGCCCTGGTCGACCATCGACATCAACTGACGATGCTCACATCGAAAAAGCAAAAGAATTAATGCTTCCAAACCGTCGATTAACTATAAGAGACATTGCTGATGAAAGTGGCGTACCAAAAGGATCCATTAATACCATTTTAAAAGATGTTTTGGGCCTTAAGCGGGTCAAGTCTCGAATGGTACCAAAAATGCTGAGTTTTCTTGAAAAACAGCAACGATTCTTCGTGACTTTTTCGCCAAAAATGCAACCAATATCGTTCCGCAACCACCTTATTCACCTGATTTGGCTCTGTGTGACTTCTGGCTATTTCCAAAACTCAAAAGACCACTCCGAAGAAACCGTTTTGAGTCTATTGAAGACATTCAACGTGAATCGGCGCGCTCTGAAGGCAATACCAGAAGAAGACTTTTTGGCATGCTTCGAGGACTGGGGACTATTTTGAAGGGGACGAAATTGATTTAGAAGAATAAGTAAAGATTTTTTGATTTAAAAAAATTCCACGTAGTTTTTGGGTTCAGTAGAATATGTATATTACTTCCTGTCATTCCTATGAGAAGCATAGGGCCATAGGCCACAATATACATAGATTGCGTCAAACAGCTTTAAACAAGTTGGTTCAAGCTTGCGCTATATCTTAAATTTTTGTTTTTACTACTTTTCCGGTCTTAGCTTATTCATGCAGTTTTGGTTGTTTATTTGGCTCTATTTTCGATAAAATTATGTCAATATCCCCCCTGGGGTCAGTGTTTTTTTTCTTCCAAAATATTATGTAAATATTTGTAACCATAATCTAAGCTTTATCTATCATACTAACAATACCCTAGTTGTAAAGATAAATTTAACTCTGACTAATTTCTAGCTTAAAAAAATGCGTTCGAAAATGGGAAAGCTGTTGGGCTTAAGAAGTCTACACAGATAGTTTTATTTAATTATTATAATTATAAAATTATTCATGAACGATTTTTAACTTTTTTGCAGTTATATTGTGCAATTGACAACACAAATTTTCAAGCTAGAATTTTTCCAAAACCTGTGTTTTAGTCTAGAATTTATAATATTTGTATAGTCTTTCTCTTATATTCTTCAATTAAGAGTACATTTTTCTTAATCCCAGCATTAAGACTAAATATTCTTGCAACATACTCTCTTTTTTAAAGCTTTATTCTTTCAGAACACTTTTTCTTGCAATCGTATGAAACTTTTTGAGAATTGAGAATTTTGATCCTAAACCCAAACCATATAAAATCGAGCGCTTTGCTTACTAAAATCATGCCAAACATTCTTAGATTAACAACTTTCGACTAAGCGCTAAATTCTTGATTTTAACCACTGTGCGATGCAAGTGAATAAGCTGTGTGTATCTATGTATGTATGTGATCGAAAGCTTACACAATTGCCGGCGACAGTGATTAGATTTTTTTTTTTTGTGTAAGCATTTGTGCGTGTGTGTATCTGTGTGTGGGGGCCATTTAAATAATTAACTTTAAAATTTTATCGCGTGCTCATGTGCTGTGAGAGCTTGAGATTACGTATCAAAACCGTTAATAATAAAAAAAAAAAAAGGGAACAAATGAAAATATTTATTATGCACATTTATATGTGTGTAAATTTTTGTCAATTTATAAGTTGAGAGCATATACTATGCCATGATAACGTTTAATAGAAACCAATTGTGCGCAAAAAGGTCTTTGGCTAAACGCACCTACAAAAGCGTAACAACAACAAAAATCCTGAGTCATACACACGGAGTCAAATATGACAATCTCACATATACATGCAGGCCTGCCGAGGTTGGTCATCAAGAAATCCAGATAACATTATCAACAGCCAGCCGTTCCATGTAGACTTGCACGATGTGCTCAAGGCGACCGGCGACGCCGGCAGCACGGGCAAAGGCAAAGGCGGTTGACTGAACTTAGTCCAGACACACCACCTATATAAGTAAATGTTTAAATCATATAAATATTATATGCAAAACTTTTATTCGTGTGTGCCACAAAAGGTTAAAACCTCTGAACCTAACAAACGCACTACAATGCCAACCATAGTTTGGGTCTAGCATAATTTATTTAAATACTCAAGACGTACTGTAAGCACAAAGTACACCAGGGTGGGGGGGCTTAAAAAGTTTGGTATTTATAAACCAATAATAAAAACCCACTAATAGTTATAGTTTGCTAGTTGTTGTTGTTGTCGACCCTGAACGACTGACATTCTCGTTTGAGAAGAACTCGCTGCCGAATTAGATAGAAAAAAAACCGGACAACCCTGAATCTGTTTGAGACATGAATGCATATCTTTGTATTTGTGGCTCGGCTCTGTTTGCCATAAGTTTAATTTTGCGTGGCTTTTAAGCCATATTTAAAGAAGTGTTTGAAAACTAACCACAAAAACGTTTCTAGCACAGGGCTGCAATAACATGCAATTTGGGAAAACTTAACAACACTGCCCTACTAAAGCCAGCAAAAAAATTAACAGCTGGGTTTAAACGTTGCATTCAAAAGACATATTTAAGACCACAAAAAACAAAATCCAACCACAAAAACATTTGTAACACTGCAAATTACAACTACTTTATATGCTAATATAAGTAGCATTGCACGCGACACTTATGTGCATAGTATATACACGCATTAAGTACTTACATATGTATGTATGTAAAATATATACCTATGTATTTGGCGTAGTTAGGTTAATTGGCCTGAAAAGCAGCAAATTGTTTGCTGCACAGTGTGCAAAATCCACACATAATTAATTCAACAGAAGAGTTAAAGTTCGTTATTATCCAAAGTACTGGCCATAAGTTTTTATCTGTCTGCAACATTGTTTATGAACTAGTTAAACGTTAAGTTATTTACACAATCTTATCACTTATCTTGGGTATTTTTTTTTCTATATTTGTATTTTAAGTGTTTTCAAATGCAGTCCAAAAGTAAGCCACTGAAGAGCATTTTTAAGCACAAACGTTTTAAACATATGAAAACACTTGTGTTTATTAAAACGTTTCGAAAAGCCCATTTTAAAAAGCTTATGTCGAAGATGCAATTTTTGTTTAAGTTTATATTCGATTAATTATCGTTTTTAATTATTTTAGGCAAAACTTCAAATACAGGGGTCGCTACTAAGCTGTCAAACGCTGGTTTGTAAAATTTAGTCTCAGGCTTTACCCACAACGGCTTTAATCGCACAAAACGTCGTTGTGAGCTTGACGCATCCCTGGCATCCTTAAAGACTTGAATGCCTAGAAGATTTGTTCTAATTTAACGAATATCTCTCTTGTGTCGTTTGATGCTAAGCAAAGTTGAAGAAATCAAACTGAGCCAAAATCGACAATAAGTGTCTTTTAATAAAAGTTTCGAAATAAATGATCGCATGTTTTTTGGAATAGCCAATCATAACGCCACTGTACCACTTGAGAAATTCCGAATGTTATGCAATCGTTTGCTTGCCAACAATTTTAGAGAAATAAACAAAAACAAAAACCGCCAAAGACGCATTTTTTCTTTTGTGGAATTAATGGGAAATAAGCTATTTAATACTGATTTGCTTTTTGTTCCGCAAACCAATTATTAACTGCTTGGTAAGCATTTTTCTAACAGTCGAAGAAGCAGTAAGATAGAGACAACTAGGAAAAATATTTCAAAATTTTTGTTGAATTATTGGGACATACGCTATTTAATCCTGATTTTGCGATCAACGTTTGCTGTTTGTTCTCGCAAACCAAAAATGAACTGCTTGGTCAACATTTTTCTAACAGTCGAAGAAGCAGTAAGATAGAGACAACTAGGAAAAATATTTCAAAATTTGTATGTCAGCGCACGAAAAAAGAACATAGATCTTAATGAAACATTAATCCGCTCGAAACAAAAATAGTCTTTGATAGGCAACAAAATATTTAGGAGCAAAACTATTTGGAAAGTTGGAGGATATCAACACAAACAGACAGGGGCCAGAAAAAACTCACAGGAATAAAACTATTAGAGCGCTTAAAAGATATACACCAATGCTATACGAACCAAAAATTGATGTTTTAAAAAGATTTGCTCTGCGATCTATCGATTATTTTATTATAAACAATTGAAACATTAATTGCAATAACCCTAAAGCATATAGAAATTTTCAACTCAAACCAAATAACTTTATGACACTGTAGTATATGCAACACTATCACCAGCTGTATACATTTGCATTATATGTATAAACAAACAGTCTTTATTGTTTAAACAAAACATTAGCGTCGCGCTCTCAAGCTGGTGCATTTAATTTGTGGGAATTTTATGTGAAGCATTGAAATTAAAGAAGCAGCGCCGAGGAGAAGGCGGCGGTCGGCCTGGGAGAGGCAGGAAAACATAAAGTTGCAAGCCAAGAGCACACACGACGCACACACATGAGCACATTGAAAATGTTGGGCGTTTCCACGTGAGGTTATGTTTTGCCCATGGTAAATGAAAATAAATACTTGTGGCAGCGGCAGCGGCCGCGGCAACTATGGTGCTGATGACGTCGTCGTCCGCTTTACTGTACATTGCAGCATATAGGTACATACATACATATATACAGGGGCGGATTAAGAAATAAAAAAAAAAAACTGTCGTGGACAACTTTAGCGCTTTAGCTATACCGGGGGAGTGTCCAGCACACACAGGATTCCCCTGCTGCATATGTACATAGTGATATGAGCGTGAAGGTGTGTCTATGTTTGATGACAACGGCGGCAGCGTTGGCGGCGACATTAAAATAAACCAGCTTAATGAATTGCGTCAAGACGCTTCTATTAATTGCTATGATATTGACACTTACCGCTCCAATGTGTAACGCACCAGCATGACCACTGCGGCCAATGGTACTGGCCATATAAGATCACGATAATTTGCATGCACCACATCTGGACGCGAACCGGGCGCTATATCCGCCCATGTTACATTTGGCGGCAGCCAAATAGCCGGGCTCCAAAATGCATTAGTAAACGTATTGATTATATCCGCCATGCTGCTGCTGCTGCAGGTTCTATGTTGTTTGGTTTGGCTGTTTTACGGGGTTAAGTGTGCTTTGATGGATTTTTTTTTGTATTTTTTTAAGTTGGTTTTCGTCTGTTTGTTTTGGTATGTTAGTTTTTCTTTTATTTCATTGTTTTTTGCACTTGGCTGCTAATTTGATAGCTTATGTTTTCTTTCGTCATGAATGTCGTCTTCGTCGTCGTCACATATATATGCTATATACATACAACCGCGCATTTGTACATATGTATTAAAATGTGGAGCAAAAGCAAGCCGCGAAAAAAAAAGCTGCACACACAGGCACACACTCACGCACACATATTTGCAGTACTAGCCGCCGAATTGAGAAGCACACGCGCGCACACCGCTTTCCAATATATCAAAAAATAATTTTAAACAAAAAATTCGGAAACCTTTAGAATTTTGTTAGTAGACGTTAAATTTGTCATTAGTCGCTAATCATTTTTCTATTGTTGTGTTTTATAGCTTATGTGTTTTATCTATTGGCTTTTATAACTGCGCGCACTCACGAATTGGTGCCGCGTTTATATTCTAAATGTATGGTCTTGTGTTCGCTTGAAGTCAATTTTTTTTTGTTTAGCGATGACAGTTAAATCGATTAATACGCTGTCTTATATCGCCACGCTTGAACTTAGCTATCGTTTTGTGCACGATAACAGTTGCATTGCAACACTTGGATTTGCCCAAGCATTTTACAGCACTTACATATACATCTGCTGCTGCTTTTCTTAGGGTTTTTTTTTATTGTGACACTGCAAAGTACGATTATTGTGCATTACTTTTAGTTAAATTCGTTTTTAAGATATAGTTTAATTATTTAATTTATTATAATGGCTGATTTTATAGACTCTGAAGCCGAAGAATCAGAGGTTAGTGTTCTATTGTGCTGATAAACACTCAAAATGCATTTGTTTGTGCTGCACGTTCCTTTGTATGCGCGTGGGTTTATTGCATTTTAACTTGTTTTTTTTTGCAGGAGGAGGAAGAATTGGATGTGCCTGGTAATAAAAAAGTGAAAAAGGCCAAAGCCGCTGTATCCGACAGCAGCGAGGAAGAAGAAGGTGTGTATTTCGCACTATAATAAACTTTTGTTCATAACTTTTGCTGCTTTGCCCTGGCTGCTGCATTGAAAAAATTGCATACAATGGCCGCTTGACGCGTTGGGCAAACATTTTCTAGAAACACCTAATTAATGCCGGCCCAATCATCTTTGTTAATGCAGCAAAACAGCAAATTAATCATTTGTACACAAACATAGTTTGACAGTAAAAAGATTTTGTGCGCAATTTTAAGGTTATGTTTATTGTTTTTTTTCCCTCTACTATGTGGCTGTAGCTACATCAACAGTTTTTGCACCATGTACACATGCATAGGTATATACATGTGTATGTATATAGTGTATACATACATGTTTATATACAAGGCCAAACTTTGTTTATATTCGCAAATTCATTATTTTCTATCATTTTTAATTGCTTATAATGTGGCAGATAACACGCATCCTAAGGACAAATCGATTAAATCTATTTTGCGGTTTTCATCCCATTTTGCATTCCCTTAGGTTTGTTATGTTTATATATCAATAAGTCAGCTCTTTCGGGCTTGATGGGTATAGTTTTTCCGCCTATAACACAACCACATATTTATTTTTCTTACCAAGTTTAATTAAAAGCTTAAGGCAGTCCAAGAGATTATCCCAAATATCCCTAAAAAAAACATGATTCTATTGATTTATATCAACTTTGTTGCATGTTATAATGTTATAACGAGCGGTTCGGTCATTTTCTAACAAGTACTGGCAGACAAAAAAAAAAAGCGGGAAAAAAATATGCTTTGAATCTAACTCTTATCTAAAAAAAAAGAGTGCTAATTAAGAGTAATAATATCTATTATGAACATTCCTTTTTAATTACTCCGTCCCGTCCAAAGCAAATCTATAATCTTTGCCTTGAGAAGCTCAACTGCTCACATGTTGACACTACCGTCCGTTTTTATGCTAATGCTATGCCGCTCTGAGACACCTTGAAAAATGGCCTTGGACTTCCAGTCTACATTTCTATTGCAAGAGTGAACCTCTCTGCGCCAATTTAATTTGAGATTGGCAGTCAGGGATTAAAGTTCTTAGCCCAACGCGATAATCACTTATTCAATTAAATTCAATTTCAAACTAGTCTCTTTTTAAAAATTGTCTTTTAACGCTGATTTTCGAACTAATACGGAATTTATAGCATTTATAGTACAGTAAGCCTTTATCAAATCCGAACCGCGTTGTATACAATTTTAAAATCTACTTAAGATGAGGAATAAGACATAGAAGAAGTTGCATATTTTTCGGCTAAGATAGTTAAAAGTAAAAAGGACAAAACTATTCAGAAAAGCCGAATATTGCAGCAGTACTTTCATTTATAGGTAAAATTTTGAAAAATTAATTCTTTGGTATTGTTCGTCTGACACCAATGTCGGAGATCTAAGGATTTAGTTTAATCCCAGATGGACTGTTGTATTAACGTTTTTGTTTATATATGTTGTAGCTAAGGGTGCTATGCATTTGTGCTGTATAACTTTTAATAAATTTACATTTTTAAAAACAAAAGTTAGCCATTCCAAATAAATCATTATTCGAGTTTAGGGAAGTAAAGCATTCTATGCGTTAGAATTCATAGCATAACAAACTAAACTGAAATTTAGCAAGTAGGTTTGTTGGTTGGAAAAAATATTTCCGAACGCTGTGTGTTTCGTTAGCTACTTCTACTGTTCCTGGTATCCACTGGTATCCAAGGATCCTTCCAAGCACGATACGATTTACGATTAGTGCAGTGACATATTCGTGTTTTTTTTATAAATTTGTAAAATGTCTATGTTTATGCGTTTTAAAATGAAAACCTCTTCCAAAAAACGAATAGACGATGAAGAGCGCCTTCGCGAGGAGCTTAAAGATTTAATTGACGATAATCCCATAGAGGAAGATGATGCTAGTGAGAACTCGGACACTGGGAGTGGTGGTGATGAAGAGGGCAGTGGGAAGAAGCGTAAAAAGCACGCGGATGATGATCTGGATGATCGACTGGAAGATGATGATTATGATTTGATCGAAGAGAATTTGGGCGTCAAAGTTGAGCGACGCGTAAGTAAAATTTAAAAAAACTTTATATTTTCGTTTATACTAAGTGCTGTCCATTTGAATCCTTTGCAGAAACGATTTAAGCGTTTAAGACGCATTTTAGATAACGAAAGCGATGGCGAGGAGCAGCATGTCGATGAAGGTTTAGCGAGAGAACAGATTGCAGAGCAGCTATTTGATGAAAACGATGAGGTGAGAAACCAGTTGCATATTGCTGAATTGAAATGTTTTAAATCTTTCCGTTTTTTACAGCAAAGCGTTGAACATCGCAGTGAACGCAGTCCACGTGAGCCTGATGCATTTGACGACGAGGATTCCGAGTCAGATGCTGATGACTTTATAGTAGACGATAATGGGCGTCCTATAGCTGAAAAGAAAAAGAAACGTCGCCCGATATTTACAGATGCGTAAGTTTTATTAACAATTACAATAGCAGCTAATGCATATGCTTACTACAATCTTTATATATATTTTTTTTTAAATAGCTCATTGCAAGAGGGTCAAGATATTTTTGGAGTAGACTTTGACTATGACGATTTCAGCAAATTTGAGGAGGATGAATATGAAGATGATTCTGAGGGTGATGAATATGATGAGGATATGGGTGGCGACGATTTACGCGCTCAACGTAAAAAGAAATCCTCCAAAAAGAAAGTCACCAAAAAAACTATATTCGACATATATGAACCTAGCGAGCTAAAACGCGGTCACTTCACCGATCGTGATAACGAGATACGAAGAGTTGATATACCTGAGCGCATGCAATTGCGTCAAGTGCCAGTGACTCCCGTAGGCGAAGGTTCACAAGAGCTTGAAGATGAAGCCAATTGGATTTACAAGTTTGCCTTTTGCAAGGCAACAGTTTCGGAGCAAGAAAAGGCGGACAATCGTGAGAAAATGCGCAAGCCGCCCTCGACAATTATTAAAATCAAGCAAACACTCGAATTTATTCGCAATCAGCAATTGGAGGTTCCATTTATTGCGTTTTATCGCAAAGAATATGTTAAGCCGGAACTAAACATAGGCGATCTATGGAAAGTCTATAACTACGATGAGCGCTGGTGTCAGCTTAACGAGCGCAAAAAGAAGCTACGTGTATTGTTTGAAAAAATGCGCAACTATCAAATGGAAACTCTTTGTGCAGATACCAGCAAACCCTTGCCTAATGATGTACGCATAATGCCAGACACCGATTTCTCTCGCCTCAATGATGTGCAATCTATGGAGGAACTCAAGGACGTGCACATGTACTTTTTACTAAACTATTCACATGAATTGCCCAAAATGCAAGCCGACCTGCGGCGCAAGGAGCTACAACGTCGTCGTGAGGCCAAAGCACGCAGCAAACTGCTTGAAAGTGAAGCTGGCGCTGAGGGTGAAGTTGTTAACGAGGTGGAGGATGATGAGGAAATACAATTAGAAGGCGACGATCAGCTCAAGCAGGCGCCCAACAGCAGCCCGTATGAAGTATTTCGCAAGGCAGGCATATTGGGCTTTGCCAAACAATTTGGTTTAACGCCAGAGGACTTTGCTGAGAATTTGCGTGATAGCTACCAGCGCAATGAGGTCAATCAGGAGGCGCTTAATCCTACAGACTTGGCCAAGCAGTTTCTTTCGCCGCGTTTTATGACCATCGATGAGGTATTGCATGCAGCCAAGTATGTTGTAGCACGACAATTGGCACAGGAACCGCTGCTGCGCAAAACAATGCGGGAAGCCTATTTTGATCGTGCGCGCATTGATATACGTCCCACCAAAAATGGTTTGGTTTTGATAGATGAGAATTCGCCAGTGTATTCCATGAAATATGTATCCAAGAAGCCTGTTAGCGATCTATATGGCGATCAGTTTATCAAATTACTCATGGCAGAAGAGGAGAAACTTATAGAGATTACATTCTTAGACACATTCGAGGGCAATGCCAAAGCTAATGGGCCACCTGGTGATTATGTGGAAGACGCCAAGGCGTTGTACCATTTGGACCAGTTTTCCAAGAACGTGCTCGACTGGAATGCTTTGCGCGCCGAATGCGTTGAACTAGCATTGAAGAAATGGGTTATTCCAGATTTAATTAAAGAATTGCGTGCACGCTTGCATGAGGAGGCACAAAATTACGTATTACGTTCTTGCACAGCCAAATTATACAAATGGCTACAAGTGGCTCCTTACAAGCCCGACCTTCCACAGGACTACAATTATGATGAGTGGAGTACACTACGTGGTATACGGGTATTAGGCTTGGCCTACGATCCCGATCAGTCTATAGCCGCTTTTTGCGCAATAACTACCTTGGAGGGCGATGTTTCGGATTATTTGCGTTTACCAAACATTCTTAAACGAAAGAATTCCCACAATAGTGAAGAAAAGGCAGCTAAGATAGCAGATTTGCGCAAATTGAGCGATTTTATACGCATGAAGAAGCCGCATGTGGTTGTGATTGGAGCCGAGTCGCGTGATGCTCAAATGATACAGGCCGATATAAAGGAGATACTCAAGGAACTAGAATCAACAGATACATTTCCGCCTATTGAAGTGGAAATCGTTGACAATGAGCTGGCTAAAATATATTCCAATTCCAAGAAGGGTGAATCCGATTTTAAAGAATATCCGCCATTGCTTAAACAAGCTGTTTCATTGGCGCGCAAAATGCAGGATCCCCTGGTGGAGTACTCACAATTGTGCGATGCAGAAGATGAGATTTTGTGTTTGCGTTATCATCCGCTGCAGGAACGCGTGCCCAAGGAAAAGTTACAGGAGCAGCTTAGTTTGGAATTTATCAATCGAACTAGTGAGGTAGGCCTGGATATAAATATGATGGTGCAAAATTCACGCACAGTCAATTTGTTGCAATATGTATGCGGTTTGGGTCCGCGCAAAGGCCAAGCGTTACTTAAGTTGCTCAAACAAAGCAATCAGCGTTTAGAAAATCGTACGCAGCTGGTAACAGTGTGTCATTTGGGCCCCAAAGTATTTATAAACTGCAGCGGCTTTATTAAGATTGATACTAGCTCATTGGGCGATAGTACCGAAGCTTATGTGGAGGTGTTGGATGGCTCGCGTGTGCATCCCGAAACGTATGAATGGGCGCGCAAAATGGCAATTGATGCCATGGAGTACGATGATGAGGAGACCAATCCAGCCGGCGCTTTGGAGGAAATTCTTGAATCGCCAGAGCGTCTCAAAGATCTCGACTTGGATGCCTTTGCTGTTGAGCTGGAACGTCAAGGCTTTGGCAGCAAAAGCACAACGCTGTACGATATACGCAATGAGTTGAGCTGTCTCTATAAGGATTATCGACAGCCTTATGTAAAGCCCAGCGCAGAGGAACTCTTCGATATGCTAACCAAGGAAACACCAGATTCTTTCTACGTAGGCAAGTGTGTTACAGCTATGGTCACAGGCTTTACCTATCGTAGACCACAAGGTGAACAGCTAGACGTTGCAAATCCTGTGCGCATTGAGGCCAGCGATAGCTGGCAATGTCCCTTTTGTCACAAAGATGATTTTCCCGAATTGTCGGAAGTCTGGAATCACTTTGATGCCAATTCCTGTCCCGGTCAGGCTTCGGGCGTGCGAGTGCGGTTAGAGAATGGTCTGCCAGGTTTTATACACATCAAAAATCTATCCGATAAGCAGGTGCGGAATCCTGAAGAACGCGTGCGCGTTGGTCAGACCATACACGTGCGCATTATCAAAATAGACATTGATCGGTTTTCCGTTGATTGTTCCTCAAAGACAGCTGACCTCAAGGATGTCAACAATGAATGGCGTCCGCGTCGCGATGCATTCTATGATTTTGTAACCGAAGAATTGGATAATCGCAAAGTAGCCGATGCCAAGACCAAGGCTATGAAAAAGAAAACCTATTTACGCCGTGTAATTGCGCATCCTAGCTTCTTCAACAAATCCTATGCTGAGGTCGTAGATATGCTAGCCAATGCAGATCAGGGAGAGGTAGCCCTGCGTCCGTCCAGCAAGTCCAAGGATCATTTAACGGCTACATGGAAAGTAGCTGATGGCATTTTTCAGCATATTGATGTGCGCGAAGAGGGCAAGGAGAATGAGTACAGCATTGGACGCAGTCTTTGGATCGGTACGGAAGAATTCGAAGATCTCGATGAGATTATAGCACGTCACATAACGCCCATGGCCATGTCAGCGCGTGAGTTATTGCAATATAAATACTACAGGCCGTGTACAGCGCCTGACAATGTCAACGAACGTGATTTTATGGAGCAAGTCTTGAGGGATGAGAAAACTCGTGACCCCAAGAAAATACACTATTTTTTCTGCGCCTCCAAAAGCATGCCGGGTAAATTTTTGCTCTCCTATTTGCCCAAAACCAAAGTTCGTCATGAGTATGTTACTGTCACACCTGATGGCTATAGATTTCGCGGTCAGATGTTTGACTCAGTCAATAGCTTGCTAAGATGGTTCAAGGAGCACTGGCTGGATCCGCTAGCTTCACCAGCACTCACTCACACACCCTCGCATAGTTTGCGAGGTCTAAACTCTGGCTCCATGGGAATGCCAGGCAATATATATTCCAGTGGCGGTGGCATGTCCAGCGGCACGCCACGCAGCGGTATAAGCAATGCAGATGCGCGCAGCTCGTCTGCATACTCCATTTCTCATTCCATTGGTGGTTATGGAGGTAGCGCGGGCGCCACGGCAGCTGCACACTACAGCAGTGCGGCCACACCCTCGTTTGGCGCGCACATTAATACACCATACACGCCCAGCGGCCAGACACCATTTATGACGCCCTATACGCCGCATGCGTCACAAACGCCACGCTATGGTCACAATGTGCCCAGTCCCAGCTCACAGTCATCTAGCAGCCAACGGCATCACTATGCTGGCGGTGGAAACAGCGGCACGCCGCGTTACTATGATATGAGTGCACCCTCTGGTTATAAGAGCGGCATGGGCAATATGCCGCAACAACAACAACAACGTGCCAAAGAGAACCTGGACTGGCAGTTGGCCAATGACTCGTGGGCGCGACGCAAGCCATCTCAGCAGCAGCAGCAACCGTCACAGTTGAGCAGTAATGTTGGTGCTGGACTAGGCGCTTATGTTCCTGGCTCAACGCCAACCAACGACTACCATACAAGCACCAACGCTATTTTGGGTGCTGTTGCAAGCATGCGAGATGAACGCATGCGTACCTCAGGTGGATCTTCTAAATCGTCGGTTCGAAGCACGCCCCGCACAAATACCTCGCCACACTCAATGAACCTGGGCGATTCCACGCCGCTTTATGATGAAAACTAAAGCGCTCCCAAAAGCAGACGGAAAAAATCGAAATGAATAAAAAAAAACACACAACCCACTCAGTAATCGAAAGGATTCGATTTATTTGCAACACTCACAAATTATAGGAAACAGAGCTGAAATTTAACAAAACCTAAAAATTGGCTCCTACAAGATTATGGCCAAAAGTTAATAAAAATTATGTACAATTATTATGTACCCAAGAAATACTACATATATACACGTAAACATTTTATTAACATTCGGCATAATCAGGATACAATAATTAGGTACAGCAGTTGACAAAACAAACTAACAAGATTATTACGATATGTATGCCGCGATTTAATATTAAATTAATCATTATGTTTAAGTTGGCGCTGAACTATTTCAGCCGCAAGATTATGTATACAATATGGCGACGCGATGGTCGAAATAAAAACTTAATTTTTTTTTTTGATGAAAGTTAATGGAGTTTTTTTTTTTGTTTAAGTGCAATTTGTAAGTATATCAAAGGGCTCAAGATAAAGTAGTGCAGGCGCCTTTTTGAATCTCCAAGTTGGACAGCAGCGTTTGGTCTCCTCAACGTGTGGCCAATCCAGCGCCACTTCCGCTGTCTAATTTCGACATTCAAAAGCTTTTGACTCGTTATGCGAGTTATGATTCGATATAATTTGCGGCCATCGGATCTTAAGAATGTATCGAAGGCAGCGGTTTACAAATGCCTGTAATCTTCTCGTGATGGAGGTAGAGACTTTCCAGTTTTCACAGGCATACAGCAGTACAGATTTGACATGGGATTCGAAGAGCTGCAACTTGGTGCGTAGGGAAATTTGACTAGAGTTCCATACTGAAGACAACATTCCAAAGGCGCTGCGGGCTTTACTTATACTGCTGTTAACATCCAGATCCGTTCCTCCGTCTGACGATACAAAACTTTCTAAATAGTTAAATTGTTTGACCTCCTCAATGGGCGTCTGTCTCAGATTAATGGGCTGATGTGCTGAGCGGCCAGAGTGCATTATTTTGGTTTTGTTGCAATTGATCCTAAGACCAGCCATCTCTCCATTTACTTGCAGTGATTGACACATCTCGTTCATCGCGCTGTTGGTACTTGCCAGGAAACAGAAATTGTCAGCATAATCCAAGTGGCTTAGCCTCTCAAAAGGTTTCCATTGGATACCCTGTCTCTCAGTTGTATCTACGGTGGCAGTCAGTACATCATCTATCGCCAGTCAAAACAGGATTGGCGACAGAATATCCCCTTGCCTTACTAGTTTGGCATACGCAGTTCTTATAATTATTTCAAGGAGTTGGAGTACAATTTATAGAAACTCTATTGCCATTTTAATAAACATTCTTATAAAAACATTACACAATAATAGATTTGTTTTAATATCAAACAATCTTGTATACAAAGTTTATTTTTGTTAAAGCTTGACACATTTAAAATTTTAACTATGGAGTACATCAGGTATGTACCATTTATGTAGCACTGTGGTTTTAATTAATAGTAACATTGGCAAACACATGGAATGAAGCAACAATAATATCTATACATGTATATAATATCAAATCCTTTAGTTTCTCGGTACACCTCGCTTTATAAAATATACAACGGCGACGCCCAAACAAACTGCGCCCAAAGCAATTCCAATTTCTCTGTAAATGTATAGAAAAGAAAAATATTAGTTTTAGCAAATATTTAAAAAGACAACATTTAAATGCAAGTTATGGAAAAAATAAAAAACTTAAGCAGTTGCTAAACTTAAATACTTTAACCAAAAAGTTAATAGATTCGTTTAAGGATTAATGCAATATGCAACATTGTTTGGGCGTGGCAGGCTCTTTACTGTCATTCGGCAAGGCACTGGACGTTGCAATGTGGTTTGGTGTTGTACTATGAAAAAGAATTGCAAAATAAAACTTATCAAAGTTGGTTAAACAGGCAGATTCTGACACATTTTCTGGACGTGCATTCGGTTAGGTGCTATTAATCTACACAGTGCATTCAATTAACTTATGCCAAAACTTACAAAATTGTTTGGGGTTTCTTTGTTTTAAATGTTACTTTTGAAGAATTTCACTTTGGAGCTTGCGAATGATTTGATGCTTTTGGAAAAGATTTATATAAGTATACATATGATTTATTTGATGCACAAAGACTCAGGTCTGTTCCAAACAAACCAAAAGAAATCAAAATGCGGAACAAGCCTGAGTATCTACAGTTTAGTAAAGGTTTTTGCTTTATAAAGTTTAAGTACAATCAAATTAACTAATTAATGCGAAAACAACAAAAGCTGGTAATAATTTTGTATTATTAGTTATAGATTATTTTTTGTTGAAATTCAAGTTATTTACAAATTCGTGCCGAATGCTATATGCAGATGTTATTTATTTAAATTTATCACAATATCAAGAATGGGAATCAAACAAACCGCCTGCCCAATCAATCTAAAAGACTTAAAGATGTTTTACCTGCATCGATGGAGTTGTGTTTAAAATATATTTTTGGAACACTATTGCTGCTGTTTTTTCTAGGTTAAAACTCCCCCAAGGAGACCATTGAACTTTCATTAAACTTTACTTTGTATCGAATTAAACGAAAGTTGGAATAGTTTCCAATGATTTGATCTACCACGTACATAAAACAAAAAAAAAAATGGCGTACGTAAAGTCGGGCGCGGTCGACTTTGGGATACCCTGTACCACTAGCTTGCAATAAAGTCCGGTTCCTTCACAAAAATCCAAAAGCAGAAGAATTTTTAAGCGAACATTTTTTTTTGTGCCGATCGTTCCTTTGGGAGCTATATGATACAGTCAACCGATTTCGATCAAATTTGACACAGTGCTTTAATACCTTAAAAAAGATCTGAATGCCAAATTTAGTTAAAATATCTTTACAAACAGACGAAACACAACAAATTTTGTATAAAAATCGTTTTTTTGGACCGATTGGTCCTATGGGAGCTATATGATATAGTCTACCGATTTTGATCAAATTTAGTTAAGTGCTAAAGAACTATATAAAAATCTTATGAATACCAAATTTGATTTCAATATCTTTACAAACAAACGAAACACAACAAATTTTGTTCAAAAATCGATTTTTTGGAAGATAGGCCCTGTGGGAGCAATATAATATAGTCAACCGATTTTGTTCAAATTTGGCACATTGCTTAAGTGCTCTAAAAAATTTCCAAACGCCAAATCTGGTTACGATATCTTTATTAAAAAATTAAATATAGCGAATTTTGAATAAAAAAAGTTATTTTGGCCGATCGGTCCTATGAGAGCTATATGATATAGTCAACCGATTCAATTTATCGATTGATCAAATTTGGTACAGTACTTGGGAACTATGAAAAACTGTCGAATGCCAAATTTGGTTATGATATCTTCATTCATACGAATTATTCATCTAAAACTTTTTTTTTCGAAATCGTCTGAAACACCCCTATGGGAGGTATATACTTTAACTCCATAAAAAAACCCCATACTTTATAAAAAAAATAAAATAAACTGTCTCCTATGGAATAACATGGGATCTTATATGAAAGTTTGGTTACTCTAGCTATTACCATCTCTGAGATCTAGGCGTTCAAAAGGACAGACGGACATGGGTATATCGACTTCCCCCTGATCATATTTTAGGTAACTTTGGGGTGTCTCCGACGACTCCTTATATATGTTACATACATTTTCGGCTTGCACAAACCTAATATACTAATATACTTAATAAACCACGCCATGGTAAAACCTTGGGTCCGCTACTGGTACCGGGTATAAAAACTGCGAAATCTATATATATCCTTACACACACCTTTTGCAAAAACCAACTACGCGACTGAATATAAGTAAGGCCAAAACCTTCTCCAGTATAATGTTTTAATACATAATTCTCAAAATGATATTTTTAGGCAGGCCATTGGTCATGGGCATTGATTACAATATGCGCTGTTTATGGCGCAATCATAGATTGCAATTAAAATAGTAAAACATATAAATACTACATAATAATAATACTATAATAATAACTATATCCACAAATTAGTTTGCAAGCGTTAGATTCAATCAAGTATTGTAATAGAATGGAAAGCGTTAACCATGCTTAATGATTTAAGGTTTATATTTAGAGTTAATAGTTATATAATATGAGTAATTTGTGTGGAGCCGCTTGACTGGCTTAGTAAGCTGATGAAATACACCAAAATGTATTTAGTATGTACATTCTATTAACCCTGAACAAACGAGTTGTCGAAAAAGCAATGATTGCTCAAAGTGTAACTAAAATCTAAGCAGATACACATTAATTATCACTTGGCGCTTATCAGCCTTAAAAGCTTTTAATTACAGATGGCTTATAGTAATGCGATCATTTTAGAAAAAACAAGTTGACAAAACACAACCTTAAAAGTATTGTGGGCATGTACATATGTATGTTCGTAAAAATATGTAAATAAAACTTACTTAAAAGGCAATTTCTTTTTAATATCAATAGCTGCCAAATCGCCAATATAATATTTCTTCATTATTTCACTGTAATAAAATAAGCTTATCAAACCATTGTTCTATCTTAAATTATTAACATTACCGTGCCTCCTCGCTATGGCCCACATCCAAAAAATCCTTGGTGGCATCACGTCCAGCAACATCTACTAAAGCTTCTTCACCACCAGGATGCTATTGTATTAAGAATGACGTTATAGCTAATAGAATAATCTATTTGTATTACTTACCTCGTTGCGATATTTAGTCACGTCATAAACTTTATTCTGAATAATGATCCAGAGATCAGTTGGCTTGTTATGTTCTTTAACAGTAGCTAATCTTATTTCTTTGCTCATTTTGTAAATTTTTTTAACCGAACTAACACTCTACTGCTGCGAACCTGTTGTTGAGGAGCTTTTGTTGTCACTGGAGCCATCGTCATAGATCAGCTGTTTTAAGTGCTAGGGTTGAAAGCTTGAATGCAGTCAGAGCTGCTATAGCTGAATATTGATAAAGTGAATTACAGCTTTTAAATAACTAATTTTCGAGCTTAAAAAGCTTAAATTAATTTTTTATTGCCGGTTTGTTCTCAATTTTGTAGCTAACAAAGAATACAATCGCTTATCGACATGTCTATCAATAGACAAAACAAAGAATATATATCGATAGTTAATCGTTGCAAATTCCAACCAAATTCACCACGCAAAGGCAGACAGGGGTAATCAAGGTATACTTATACATAGGTATAAGTATACACATATATAAGCATACCTTGAGGGGTGCCAGCATCAATTAACAAAATCAATGTTCAATAACTATTCCTTTCCAGTTTAACCATAGCCCACTATCTAATTTGGAAGCTATTATTTATTTTCATTTAAAACAAATCCCATCACATTGAAAATAATATAAACAACCTTTATGCAGACACAAATTTGATACCTTTATTGAACGATAGGAATATTATTTAATGCATTCGTAAATATATATATAATTGTGTTTCAGATGTCAATGTTCATTACAGTAACATATACATAATTGTGTTTCAGTTAATATTGATTACAATAAACATCTACATAATTGTGTTCCGATGTAAATTTTCCTTACAGCAGAATATACATAATTGTGTTTCAGTTAATATTGATTACAATAAACATCTACATAATTGTGTTTCAGCCGTAAATGTCCTCTTACAGTAACATACATAATTGTGTTTCAGTTAATATTGATTACAATAAACATCTACATAATTGTGTTTCAGTTGTTAATGTTCATTACAGTAGCATATACCATAATTGTGTTTCAGTTAATATTGATTACAATAAACATCTACATAATTGTGTTCCAATGTCAATTTCCCTTACAGTAACATACATAATTGTGTTTCAGTTATTATTATATTCATTACAATAAACATCTACATAATTGTGTTTCAGTTAATGTTTGTTACAGTAACATATACATAATTGTGTTTCAGTTAATATTCATTACATATTGTGTTTCAATTAACGCCAAATACATTAAATATAAGCATATTGTGTTTCAATGTTTTTAAATACGTTTGAGATTTTTTATTTAAAAATTTAGCAAGCGCCACCACGCAGACGAAGCACCAAGTGCAAGGTAGACTCCTTCTGAATGTTATAATCGGATAGGGTACGTCCATCCTCCAGCTGCTTGCCGGCGAAGATCAAACGCTGCTGATCTGGGGGAATGCCTTCCTTATCCTGAATCTTGGCCTTCACATTCTCAATGGTATCAGATGGCTCGACCTCCAATGTAATGGTCTTGCCAGTCAAGGTCTTGACAAAGATCTGCATGCCACCGCGCAGACGAAGCACCAAGTGCAAGGTAGACTCCTTCTGAATGTTATAGTCAGACAGTGTACGTCCATCTTCCAGCTGCTTGCCGGCGAAGATCAAACGCTGCTGATCTGGGGGAATGCCTTCCTTATCCTGAATCTTAGCCTTCACATTCTCAATGGTATCAGATGGCTCGACCTCCAATGTAATGGTCTTGCCAGTCAAGGTCTTGACAAAGATCTGCATACCACCACGTAGACGGAGCACCAAGTGCAAGGTAGACTCCTTCTGAATGTTATAGTCAGACAGGGTACGTCCGTCTTCAAGCTGCTTGCCGGCGAAGATCAAACGCTGCTGATCTGGGGGAATGCCTTCCTTATCCTGAATCTTGGCCTTCACATTCTCAATGGTATCAGATGGCTCGACCTCCAATGTAATGGTCTTGCCAGTCAATGTCTTGACAAAGATCTGCATACCACCGCGCAGACGGAGCACCAAGTGCAAGGTAGACTCCTTCTGAATGTTATAGTCAGACAGGGTACGTCCATCCTCCAGCTGCTTGCCGGCGAAGATCAAACGCTGCTGATCTGGGGGAATGCCTTCCTTATCCTGAATCTTGGCCTTCACATTCTCAATGGTATCAGATGGCTCGACCTCCAATGTAATGGTCTTGCCAGTCAAGGTCTTGACAAAGATCTGCATACCACCGCGCAGACGGAGTACCAAGTGCAAGGTAGACTCCTTCTGAATGTTATAGTCAGACAGGGTACGTCCATCCTCCAGCTGCTTGCCGGCGAAGATCAAACGCTGCTGATCTGGGGGAATGCCTTCCTTATCCTGAATCTTGGCCTTCACATTCTCAATGGTATCAGATGGCTCGACCTCCAATGTAATGGTCTTGCCAGTCAAGGTCTTGACAAAGATCTGCATACCACCGCGCAGACGAAGCACCAAGTGCAAGGTAGACTCCTTCTGAATGTTATAGTCAGACAGGGTACGTCCATCCTCCAGCTGCTTGCCGGCGAAGATCAAACGCTGCTGATCTGGGGGAATGCCTTCCTTATCCTGAATCTTGGCCTTCACATTCTCAATGGTATCAGATGGCTCGACCTCCAATGTAATGGTCTTGCCAGTCAAGGTCTTGACAAAGATCTGCATACCACCGCGCAGACGGAGCACCAAGTGCAAGGTAGACTCCTTCTGAATGTTATAGTCAGACAGGGTACGTCCATCCTCCAGCTGCTTGCCTGCAAAGATCAAACGCTGCTGATCTGGGGGAATACCTTCCTTATCCTGAATCTTAGCCTTTACATTCTCAATAGTATCAGAGGGCTCAACCTCCAATGTAATGGTCTTGCCAGTCAAGGTTTTAACAAAAATTTGCATACCACCACGTAGGCGCAATACCAAATGCAAGGTTGACTCCTTTTGAATGTTGTAATCAGACAAAGTACGTCCGTCCTCTAGCTGCTTGCCAGCAAAAATCAAGCGCTGCTGATCTGGAGGAATACCCTCTTTGTCCTGGATCTTAGCCTTCACGTTCTCAATTGTATCAGAGGGCTCGACCTCCAAGGTAATGGTCTTACCAGTCAAAGTTTTAACGAAGATTTGCATATTTGCTGTAGTTAAGAAAAAAAAAAACATTAATATGGAATTGAAATACGCAGTTAGTAGTGCGCATGTCGTGACCTTATTCCATTGGCCCAAATTTTTATGTATGTATTCATGACTTTTCTATTCTTTGTGGATACATATTTTTCTTGATAAAAAAAATATTTCACAATTGCAACTTTAATTTCACAAATCATGACTAATGGGAAAAAAAAAGAAAAAATACACAATAAATTGTGCTTATATACAAATGCTTATGTATATACGCGTATACACACACAGTTAGGTACATATATAAAACTTCACTGCAATTATTTTTTCACTGCGACGCCATTTTGTATGCAAGTCATTGTTGCAAAAAAAAAATTAGCTTTTACACTTTTCGTTTCAATAACTTACCTTTTAATAATTAACTGCACAAAACTTATTTTTAATAACTTAATTAACTCTATAAAATATAAGACACTTTTGTAAATTTTTACTTTAGCTGAGGTTATTTGTTGAAAATTCGTCCGCAATGCAGCGCTGTTCACAATTTCTTTTTTTGTAATGCTTGAAAATTTTCTGTGCACTCGTATTTATAGCAGCGACTGAAAATTGTATTTGACAGTGTTATCGTAGGCTCTCTCTTTCTCTCTCGGAACAAATACTTTTGTTTTAGTGGCTTTATTTTAATGGCTGTCTGTGTTTGCATACGTCAGCTATATAAAAAATTAATTTACTTTGTTGTTTTTAGGTGCAATATAAGAAAACTTTCTTTACGCAGCATAAATTGCTTAATTACTGATTTTAAAACAAAATGCGCATTGGTCGGTGTGTATGTCTATCTCGCTTACACACTGCGCAGTTGCATCGATTTATCATTGTGTGACGTTGCACAGCACTATATGTTTGTCAGCTGTTTGGGGGTTGTTAGACATACATACATATATATGTATTTTTTGTTTTTTCTTGTTGATAATTTGATTTAAAGTGCGTTGTTCTTTGTTTTTGCTACCGCATTGTCTTTGACGAGTTAAATGACCTTTGCTTGTTTTGACGCTATGATGCTGTTGTTGTCGGAAAATCCATTGGCAGCCACATGCCCCCTACAAAGTAAATCACATACATATACTGTCAGTATATATGTATGTAAATACTTATGCACATGCGTATGTACTTTGGCTGTCTAGCCACTGCCTTGGCCCCCCCGACACTTTACCTAATTATAGATAATACCCTCGATAGAAAGCTTGCATGTGTGCATGAATAGCAAAAAGCTGACCACTGCATCTGGAAAGTTCGGAACTAGTTTGTTCCATCTGATGAAATTTAAAACCAATAAACAACATTTTTCTTTGCTATGGTATTAGTCACCAAGCCCTTGTTTATAGTTAAGTTATACAACGTTTTGCACTCTTTTTATACATTTTCGTTTATTATTGCCAATTTATAAGCACTAAAAAATAATTTAGTCACTGGCTTTTTATAGAAATGCATTTTAGAGTCCTTTTGATACGCTTTGCGCACTCTCTTGTCCAGCCTAACGGCCAGAGTCGTGCGCAAGCAACAACCTCAAACGAAATACGCTGCCAGCTGCGCCATTTTATCCTTTGGTTGACGTCCACCACGCCCACCACGAGCGTTGCCACCACCACTAGGGACTGCTGCACCACCTGGGCCAGCTGTTGCGCCCGTAGCACCACCACGACCTGCTTTGCCACCGCGTGTGCCACCAGAGCGCACGGGACGCGAGGCTACGGCACGGTGTTTCTCCACCAAATGCGAAAAGTCATTTGAACAGAATATACAACCAGTTTTCTCCTCACTGCCATCTTTGAACTTGGATTTATCCGACTTGTACACAACGTTTACCAATTGCGCGCCGCAATCTGTGCATTTGGTTTCTAAAAATATAAGATATAGCAATTTTAAGTCTATAAAACGGGCCAAAATTCGCATAATACGCACCTTCGACTGTTATTTTGGTGGCACCTTTAAAGCAATTAATAATTACGTCACAACGATTGCAGCCCAACTTCCATGAGGGCGCCATTGTGTCGTCTAATACCAACACGCCTGTCTCACACTCCACGCAGCCTGATATGCCCAATGTATTGAGTGAGTGTGGGCACGTAGCATGCAAACAGGTATTACAGCCTCCATTTTTGGGCATATCCCTAAACGGAGGATGATTATAGCAATAGGGACAGAAGGGAAATGAGCGCCCCTTAGTTCCCGTAGAGAACACTAACAAATCAAAGTCATCCAATGGGCATTTAAATTGCCGATAGAACTTGACATTGCCATTAGGCAGAGCGTAGGTCTCATCGCAGTGCGAGCAGTGCAAGCGTGCCGGCTTGGACTGAAATAAAAACAAAAACAGAAAATACATCATTAACAAACAATCTAAATTTGAAGTCCAAGTATAAATTTGCCAACTCGCCTGTATATACTTCATATATCTCCTACACTTGCCGCAACGTGAGTGCGCTTTGCCAGACTCTGCCAATGGTGAAAAGGACACCTCAAACAGTCCATCCATATTCGAAATGTTCTTTACAAAATACATGAACTTTAAACGAAAGATTTGTATGGCATGGCGCAGAACATCATTAAAATCTGCTGAGCCCTTGGCTATCAAAGTCAACATACGTTCCACTTCGGAACGCATGGTAGGCAAAACGAGTTCAGGATCAATCTTTTGATAACCATGCACCAATACAATACCCAGTGTGTTAGGTATGAGCTTGCGTCCACTCTCAATGCGCACATAATTACGCAAACAAATGTTATTTATGTGCACAGGTATGGAAGCATCTGTACCAATGCCGTGTTGCTCCATTAAAGTAATAAGTTCTGCTTCGGTAAGATAATCCGGTGGGCCTGTTTGACTCTCAGCCAGGCGAACATCATTAATGGCCACTTGAGTGCCCTGCACAAATGAGGGTACGACCTCATCGCGTCCAAATGCTTGCCAGGTCATTACCTTAGTAAAGCCGGGATCGATCAATACATTGGCCGCGCAGGAGAAGCTTTCCAGGCCAGCACGCAGCTTGACTGTAGTAGTGCGATATTTTAAATCACGCGAAATTGTACCCATAAAGTGACGGCATATGAACTCGTAGATACGCCAGGTGTCGCGATCAAAATCGCCGCGCTGTGCTAGTTTCATTGGTGTTATTGGCGGATGGTCGCCGGCATCTTTGCCTTTGCGTGGCGTTTGGAAATCGCTGCCAATGGCGCGTGCCTCTTCGCCAAACTCACTCGAGGGCTGCAATAGGCGCAGCGTGGCCTGTAGATCAAAATTGGCCGGATACTGATTGGTCTCTGTGCGGGGATAGCTGATATAGCCTTGAGTATAAAGGCGCTCAGCTACTTGCATAGCCTGAAAGGGGCCAATGCCCAGTCCAGAACTGCATATACGCATAAGTTCCACCGTATTTAAGGCTTGAGGTTTACTCTTGAAGGCCTCCTTGCTGCTGACGCTTTCCACGCTAATTATTAAAAAAATACATAAAAGTCTGTTATGCTCTACTTAAGCCATATTCATTTAACTTACGTCGCTTCCTTGTGTTCCTTAACGCGATTAAGCAGCATTATGGCAATGTCTTTTTTGAACACTCTACCACGCGCCCATTCAAAGGTAAACTCGGGCTGCCCAGCCAGTAGCTGAAGATACCAAAAACTTTCTGGCTTAAAAGTTTGAATGTCGTCGTGTCGCTTTACACAAAAGCCTAGTGTGGGCGTCTGGCAAGGCCCATAAGATATTAACGAGGAGTCTAAATCGCCGTAGCGGCCCTGAAAAAATTTTGTCTGGAATCGCGTAAAGGCACAGCCAATTCGCAAGTCCAATTCCTGACGTGCATCTACAGATTTTGCCTCGTTTTCATTGGGATGACCCAATGTTTCCATGGCCGCCTTTATATCCTTTTCCGTAATGGCAGAAAAATGAGCACGGTACGTCACACTGTGACTATACACATTTTGTATGACACCCTTAACAGCATCCATTACTTCAAAGCATATATTCTCGCCTTCTTTATCGCAATCCAGCCATAGGACCAAATAATCGCAACCGCGTGCTTCGTATGCCAAAAATGTGCGCATATGCTGCTTGGGATTGGTCTCTTTTTTTTCCGTAGGACAGCCGAACAGCTCCACAGGATCCACTTTATCCCAGGAATTGTATTTACTAATAAAATCCAATGACATGACATGACCGCATACAGATGTCATGCGAAAATGCACAGTGCCCTCATTGCGAAAAGGGCCGGTCCATTCATGCGTTGAACAACCATTATTAGGACCTGTAAAATGATTTTAAACGGATTATCAAAATATATAATTGAAATAATTTTGTTATTCTAACCTCTTTTGGCCGTGCAGCGTCCATTAGAAAGTATTGCGGCTAATGAGGCAGCCAGGGAAGGCTTTTCGGCAACCATCAACACATTCTTCATGGCCCTTTGTTAACTTTTACGCGCAGACAATTTGGCTTTAAGTTTTTGTTCATAGATCAAACAAAAACGTCGAATTAAACGAAATTAAACGAAAACGCCGACAATCCTAATGTTTGCAAAATAGTGATGACATCAGTGTGACCATAAGTTGAATGCGCAAATATACCACAAAAATACTGCTTAAAGCTTGTTACATATAAGGAAAAATACTGCGAAAATTTTTGCACTAACGGCTATTTGCTTAGTTCAGTTTAAAAAAAAAGTAAAGTTAAAATATAAAACTAAGCTCGTATTATTATTACAGCGGAAATGCTTTAAAGATTTAATGGGCAACTCATTTTTTATTAAACAGCTTAGGTAAGTTAGTTAAAACTTTGCTTAATTATAGGCAAGTTAATGATTTAAAAATTGCTCTTGGCAGCCATATTAACGATATACATAACTAATAACTTACTAACATAACTAATAATTGCAGTCTAAAAATGTTCGACAGATTAGTAGTTACATTGGCTGAGACTTCACTCACATAGCTCAAAATATATCGATAGGCGTAGCAATTTTAAGCATTCACACTAACTGTAGCGCCCTCTAGTTGTCAAATATCAATGTGAGGCCACCTATTGTTTTAAAATCAATGCAAATTTAAATTAAAATTTGCACGCCAATTGTAGCGCCATCTAGTTAAATAGTTATATTATGCCATCTATTGTTTTAAAATCAATACAAATTTAAATTCAAATTTTTAAGCCAATTGTGGCGCCATCTAGTTAAATAGCAGTATTATGCCATCTATTGTTTTAAAATCAATGCCTATTTAAAAATTTGCGCCAAATTCGAAATTAATTGTAGCGCCATCTAGTTGTTAAATAGCAAAATTGTGCCATCTATTGGTTTAAAATCAATGCATATTTAAATTCAAATTCAAAAATTTGCGCCACATTCAATGGATTGTAGCGCCATCTAGTTGTCAAATAGTGTCATTTATTGTTTCTAATTCAATGCAAATTTAAATTTAAATTCAATTGCTCGCGCCAAAATCTAAAAAATATAAAAGTGCAAAATATAATTAAAATTTAATGCGCTTTTTACATAGTTTTACTGAATTAATGTTTTTTTTTGAGTAAGCCATTATAGTATTTGGTTTAAAAAATTCCAATGGCCCCACCCTTTTTTGCAAAGCAAATAAAAAAATATGTCGTTCGAGTGGGTGGAGTAAACAAACGACGAACAACGAGAATCGTCTACTAAAATACGAAACTTGTCTAAGCGAACTTCTGTCATTGGCCAATGGATTTTTTTGTCTTTTTGTATTTTTTATGCTGCAAATAGTTATAAAAGTTTGTCAACAACGAACGTCGTCCTTCTGCTTTACTTGTGAAATTTCTTTAAGTTAACCATAACAACAAAAATATCTTAGCTGCAAGATGATGTAATATAATAGCTGCAGCTTTTTTTTGTGTCTTTTACAAGCCTTTACATAAGAAGGGTAATAATGTGCTTAAATTGCTTGCTTCAAACAAGGTCAAGGATTTTAAAATAAGGAAAATAAAATAATAGTTTCTTAAATATATTTTTTGTTGAAACATTATCAACTTTTTGATGCCAATCCGGCCAAGTACACCTTGCACAAAAGTTCACTAGATGGAAATAGTAAAAAGCTCCCGTCTAGAGAACAGATCATTGTTACTGGATACGAATTCGACCTATTATCAAAACCTCAAACCGTTGACCCAAAAGGCAAACTAGATGTGATAGATTGACATCAGAACAGGTTGATGAAAAGTCTAAGGGAAAGAAGAGCTACAATCAGTTATGTAAAACCCATCCTTGTGAAAATTCCCTGCCAGGGATGCTACATTTCAGTTAACATTTCCAGCCTAACAGTCTGCTCGACAATAACCAATAAGAAAAATGTGGGATGAGATTTCTTTAAGATTTAGTGCTAAGTAAATTTCTCAGACAACACTCTAGTTTCTTTGTATAGCTTCGTTTGTTTAAATTTGTCTCAAATATGGTTTACCATTATTTACTTTTCCAAACAAATATTCCAGATCTCTTAAGTACCGCACGCACGTACTTGGATAACAAATAAGAATTTTTGATTTTTTCAAAAAGCGACTGGCTTATACACTATATTTATATACAATCTTCAAGACAGTCGCAGTTTTGGCAGTTTGGTTTGTAATAGAAGAAACTTTTAAACCTCGAATTTTCTGAATAGGCGATGCTACCTCCTGCAGCCTTTATAACTCTAAGATGAAGACGGTATTGCCAAAGTTCGGAGGTCCATTTTTAATAAAAAGGCGTATGTTGTAGATATCCTTTATCAGAGCCATTGTGGCTTTTAAAAAAGAATTAACCAAGTTGGCTGGCCAAAGAGAGAAAGAGGAAATGTTTGCAACGATCTATAAACTATAATTTTTATATTGCCAAGGATTTTGTCTAATTTGGCACAATGAATGGCAGCAGATGGATTGGGCAAAAATAATTTATCTTTGGTCTCACTAGAAGAGAACACTCTCGTCATACGAATTTTACAAGACGCTCATCCTATCCTACCTATCTGACGAAATATACTTGCAATGTTTAAGGGGAAAGTACTACGTAAGATCTTTTGGCTCCTTTCGCGTAGGTGCCGATTGCTGCATTCAATGAAACGACACTCTATGAACCAGTGGCGTATCCACAGGTGTTTTCGGGTCCGCACCTCCCACTCAAGATTGGAAAAATGTGTTGACAGTTTTTCGCGACCTCTGATATATATGCACTTGGAAGTTAAAAACCTACCTATGACCAAATCCTGGATTCGCTCCTGGTATGACCACTACAACGATCTTCACACAGTCAAGTAGATAAGCTTTCAACGATATCACAGGCTTGGTTATGTTGGATGTCCAAGAGAAGGACCAGGAAGTAGGCTCACCAGACGTTCGCGTAGCTAAACCGCCTGGAGGGAGTTAAACTTAAAGCGACAGTTAAGCAGAAGAGTGTCCTTTAGAGTGGCCTTCAATATAGATCTTCTACATTGATAGTAAAATGCACATTTTTTCTTAGTCATGGTTTATTAGTAAACAGATCAGCTAAAGTCGGAATTGTGGTCTGGCAAGGTATTTCCAGTAATGGAATTCATAAAACTCTTAAGTGCCCATTTTTGTAGTATAAAAAAAAAATATAACTCGAAAATTAGACGAAAAAACCGACTCCTACAGCCGACTGAAAATACGATTAACGCCGTCGCAAAAAAGGGAATATATCATATTATTAATTCAGAAATGCTTCAGACCCGAACTTTTTCGTAGATATAGCTTTTATTCAACTGTTTAGAATTAAGTCTCAACCCTGTTCCCATGCTTGGCAAATTTCGATTTGACAAATGCTCTTTCATCCAATTTTCCATTTGGTTTAACCTTACCAAGACCTTCATCAATCAGTCTATTATTTAGTTTTCCAACTGCTTTACAGACTTGGTCAAAACCTTGGCTTTAGGTTATATGCCTTATTATCAATTGAATCACGTTAGAGTATAACAATGAGCGCATAAAACTCTCAAGCCACAGATTTGTGCGCAAATTGACTGACGTCGACGTGTGCCCGCTGACTATCTCAATAAAACGAATAAAAGCTGCCAACTGACAACTATTCCCATTCCCTGCTCCATGAGAGTGAGTGACGCGGCTGGCTCGAGCTGCTGCTCTTGACAATTTGCAAGGCGCATCTGTAGCCAACAGACGACATGTGGTGCTGATGATGCTCATGATGCTGCTGATGGTGACGGTGACGATGACGTCGATGTGGCAACATACGCTTCACAATTGTCAACAAAGCGCACGTAAAGCGATTACACTGCGCGTGAGTGCATATAGAATATATGCGAGGGTTGCTCAATATACTTCTAGTCTAATAGTGAAAAAACTATAACGATAATGATAAGTAAGCTAGGTAGGTAGGTAAGTAGAAGTGGTAGAAGTAGACGAAAGACCCGTTGCTATGCCACTTGAGTTAGTCGTTACTCTCCTGAATCCTCTTTGAACCAGCCTGCCGATTTGATCAACGAATTAATCTTATTTATTTTGATTCCTGCGAATTCAGTTATATTTCCAATAGTTTTGGAGCCCAGTGTATTTAGTCTCGTTTTGCATAGTGCCATGGCATGTGGATGCCTGTGTGGACAGGAGGTGCTCCACTGTTTCCTCCTACTCTTCCACCTGACAGCTTCTATATATATAATATAATTCCCTGTTAGACCCCTTGGAGGAGGGGCATAGGTGATCTCTATTAATAACTGTTCGAACAGAACAGGGACCTACAGTTTATAGCCGAATCCGAACGGCGGTGTCTTTAATTAATAGAGACTTTCATGGCAAATAGCGCCTTTGAGCTAGCGATGCCATTGCTAGGCAAATGCACCAGTGTTACTGCGGGGAATCGAACCACCGACCTTCGGTTTTAGAGGCGAGTACGCTACCACTTAAGCCACCTGACAGCTTCTACAGTAGTCAAAATAGGGCACGACCAATCTATTGGAGTGCCTACCAATGCTCAGTAAGAACCCCTATCTTAGCTCTCATGTCTAGTCCGCTGAGTTTTAAAAGTAGCTTGGTCCTATTCAAGCTCCTTTGCGGCCAAGTTTTCCTACTAATTAGAGAGGTTCCGGTTTTATCTATCTATAGTTTTCATCATAAATGATACTTCTAACATATCTATTAACAATTTGCACGTTGCTAGTGGAATAGGTACCAAATCCAGCCGGATATGAAGTTGTGCCGTTGTACCCTGTCTAGCTAGTTCATCTGCTTTGCAATTGCCCACGATATCCCGGTGACCTGGTACCCAAAGCAGATTAATGGCAAAGAATTAAGTAGCATCTCGTAAATGCTTGTAACGTTCCATATCTGTTTTGGATGTGAGCCTAACTGACTGAAGTGCTTTTAAAGCAGCTTGACTATCAGAAAAGATCTGAATTTCTCTTTCGGTTAAAACACGATTTTTAATTATGAGAATACTTTCCATTATAGCTATGACTTCTGCTTGGAAAACACTACAATGATCTGGTAAGCGGAAGGATTTCTTAATGCCCAACTATTCCGAATAGACACACCCTCCCACCTGATCATTGAGTTTAGATCTTTCCGTAAAAATGGTAACCTTTCTATTGCAGTCTGGTATACCATTGTCCCAATCTTCACGAGATGGGAAACATACACTGAACGGTTTTTCTAAGAATAACTCCATTGCGTTAGAAAAGTCAGTGGTTCTGGGAATTTGCGGAAACTGGCTCAGAATAGTCAAGTGTCCTTTACAACTTATGGCTAGATCCGAAGTTTCTCTTAGCCTTAAGGCCGATTTCACTGCTATTTACTTACTATATAGTATATTACAAGTCACATAAGCAGCCATTGACGACAGAGTGAACATTTTGTCAGGCAGAAATGCAGAAGTGTGCGAATACAAGTTATACCAATAAGATATTCTGCATTTCTGCCCGATACAGACTGATCGTTGGAGTATTTCTTCACAGCACATCAAACCACGTGTATATATTCTTATACTGCTTTTGGTATTTTTTAGTGCTTGTTAGAAATAAAAAGAGCAGCCCTCGTGTTTGCTTGTGTGTGTTTGGGAGAGTACGTCTGTTTGGTTTCAGTGACGGATATTTGGCAAATCCGTTGCCAACAGCACTTAAGCTCCTCAAGTATGTCTCTATTGTATGTAAGTGTGCGTGTACATGTGAGTGTATACGTGCAAGTTTGTGTTGGTGTGGGTGAGCATTGACACACCTTGTCACTTTCACACGCAGCTAAAAAAAAGAGAGTAATAAAAATAAGAGATCGAGCTTGCCTAAAATTTTGTTGCTTCCACCTGTGAACTAGTTCCGCGAACCAACTAGAATATATTAGTTCAGCTTTTTGGCTCACGTTTATCTAGCTTAGTTCGTCCATCAAGTATAGTTATTATGACCAAAAATTTGGCTTCTTCAAGCTATGGACTATTTTCGTGGCGTTGAACTATTAAACTTCAATGCATTAATCAGTTCAGTTCTCGAGCTCACGTTTATTTAGCTTAGTTCGTGCAACGAGTTTAAGTTTTATGGTCTATGCCCAAGGGTATGATATATTTAAGGGTAATAACACTATACCTATTTGCCAAGGGCGCCCGCTTAATTTTTCACCACTAGGGGCCGAATAATATGTTTAAGGCTGCGATTCTGAAAAACAAAACGTCAAAATATCAAAAGTTTGGTTATCTAAGAATTTTAGGTTCTTAGCAAAAATCCCACTAGGGGCCAATGCCTCTACTGGCCCCTACCTGCGAGCGCCCATGCTATCTGCAAAATCCGTAATTTGGAAAGATGTTACCTACAATTGTTGCCTATTCCTATTTCTTTTGCAAAAGCTTTTAATTCATAACAGCTTTCAGCACGCTGTGAATAAAACGAAGCATTTTTCCAACCAGTTGTAATCAATATTTTTAACTTGCTACAAATAAATATTTCTTTTAGACTTTTACGTAGTTTTTAGAACTACTTATGTTCCTTGATTTCGAAACATTTTTTTTTTGCGATTTTATACCTGTGTTTTTACCTGGTTCAGTAAAACGGTTGTTTTAAGTCTATTATTTAAATTAAAAAAGTTTAATATTAATAAAGTTCTATGGAGGATAGATGTTGAAAGATCCTGCTTCCACAGCAATATATCCAATTTAAATAATCATTATTACGATGAGGCTAAGTCCTGAAATATAATCCGCAAATTTACTGAGTATAAGTGAGAGCATTAGAGTCTGCCGTATTTAGTGTGATTTTTTTGTTAGTCCTAAAAATGCGATTTTCTTCTTGAGATCATTTATAAATGATTTTTTTTTTTTGATAAATAAACTGATTATGGTAGGGTTAGCGTCTGCTATGTGTTTATACCTACACAGCCTCCTAAAATTTTGTATTCGCATGGGTAGTCTTTTTTTCTCGATTCTCATATTCCTTACCAACTTTTAATATTGCCCAGTCCATCTATTTTCCTTACCAATGCACGCGAAATTTGATCAACTTATGTATAGCGTTGCGAGCTAAAAGCCCATCCCAACTACCGACTAAACGTATGCCGGACCAAGGCGTGCATCGAAAAGGCAATACCATCAGCTCCATTTTACCTACTACGTTTTATGCAACAAGTCTTGCATTTATTTAGGGTATTCACGCTTGCTATTAAATTAAGGAGTTTTAACGTTGAGGACTTTTCTTCTTCTTCTGGAGCATAGGACTTTTACAGCAACAAAATATATGGCACTCACCATTTTTCTTTAAGCCAGGCCATTCTCTACTCTTAAGCTGTTGAGCTCTTAAGAAAGTGTTGCAAAATACGTGGATAACATAAAAAAAAGGGCGTAGGTAAAGTCGGGCGCGGACGACTTTGGGATACCCTGTACCACTAGCTTGCAATAAAATCCGGTTCCTTCACAAAAAACCAAATACAGAAGAATTTTTTAGAAAAACATTTTTTTTTGACTAATCGGTCCTATGGGAGCTATATGGTATAGTCAACCGATTTCAATAAAATTTGGCACAGTGATTAAATATCTTAAAAAGATTTGAATGATGAATTTAGTTCAAATATCTTTACAAACATATGAAACACATCGGATTTTGTATAAAAAACTTTTTTTGGACCGATTGGTCCTATTGGAGCAATATGATATAGTCAACCGATTTGGATTAAATTTAGTAAAGTGCTTAGGAACTATAAAAAACTCACAAATATCAAATTTGGTCCCAATATCTCAACAAACAAACGAAACAAAACAAATTTTGTTCAAAAATCGATTTTTTGGAAGATCGTCCTATGGGAGCTATATGATATAGTCAACCGATTTTGATGAAATTTTGTACAGTGCTTGGGAACCATAAAAAACTTTTAAATACCAAATTTAAAAAACGATACCTTCATAAACAAACGAAAGCTAAAAACTTCTAAAACTTTTTTTGTCGAGGTCGTCTCAAACACCCATATGGGAGCTATATAATTTATCCCCGATATCAAAAAAAAAAATAAACTTGTCTTCTATGGAATAATGTGGGATCTAATGTGAAAGTTTGGTTACTCTAGCTCTTACCATCTCTGAGATCTAGGCGTTCAAACGGACAGACGGACAGACGGACGGACGGGCAGACGGACATGGCTATATCGACTTCTCTATTCACCCTGATCATATTTTAGGTAACTTTGGTGTGTCTCCGACGACTCCTTCTATATGTTACATACATTTTCGGCTTGCACAAACTTAATACACCCTTTGTACCATACGGTACAGGGTATAAAAAGTTGCCGTTGTGCATGCTATTTTTTGGTTTAAATAAGAAAAAAATACTTTAAAATAATTGCCTATAAATATATAACTTAAAGTTGGCATAAATTTAGGCTAAAAAAGTTTTAAAAATTATTTCAATGTGAAAGGCGCGCTTTTTAAGCCAACCACATGAAAAATTCGTTTTGGTGAAATTGGGAGCATGAAACATTCGGTTTCAAATCGAATCTAAATAAAATGCTCGAATTCGCTTTCTGGAACACGGAACATGCGCTTAAAAAAATTAGTCTTGTGAATTTTATGCACTAAATTTAGTAAATTAAATATTATTACTTAGCTGAATCAATATCACCTATGCGGAGTAGGATGATATTTGAAATTTACAAATTAATAATAGAAAAATTGAAACCTGTAACCTGTTCAGTTTTGTACAACTTTTCAATAGACAGCGTGAATAACCCAATTGATGTGCTTGTTGAGTTCTAATGCACCTAAAAAGTCATTCTTTTGCATTTTATGCATTCAATTAAGTGAATTAAATATTATGAGTTATTATCTGCTGAATCTACACCTATACGGAGTAGGATGCCAACGCGTCCAATTTGAAATTTGAAAATTAGGAAAGAAAAAGTACAAACGGAACAAAAAGGGCGTTCACGCTTTAGTCTGTTGAGTTTATGCGCAACTTTTCAATAGTCAGCGTGAATACCCCAATTGACGTGCTTGTGTTATATCTTACTACAAGTGATTTTTTAAGAGGTATAGTATTTGATTTAAAAAAAAAAACACAAAAAATTTGAAAAAATTGATTAAAACTTTATTGGAATGGATATAACGGTCAATATAATTTTATGTATGAAGATGATTTCATGCAAATGTTGGCCGCGGCTCCGCTATAGGTGGCCCATGCGCAAAGTCCTATATTGGCACACTATCTCCAACATATCGACCGGTATTCCACGAATATATGCTTCAATATTGACTTTCAGTGCGTCAATCGTTGCTGGTTTATCCCTGTAGACATAAGCCTTAACATGGCCCCACAAGAAATAATCCAAAGGCGTTAAATCGCACGATCTAGGCGGCTAATTGACGGTCCCCAAACGTGAGATAAACTGTTCACCGAAAACGGCTCTTAACTAGTCCATTGTTTCACGTGCCGTGTGGCATGTGGCACCATTTTGTTGAAACCACATGTCAGACATGTACAATTCTTCAAAAAGTCGTCAATCATCAGACGGTAGCGCTCGCCATTCACAGTAACGTTTCGGCCATTGTCGTCTTTGAAGAAGTACGGCCCGATGATGCCACCGGCCCATAGTCCACACCAAACAGTGACTTTTTCGGTATGCATTGGTAGCTCTGGCAATGCTTCTGGCTGGTCTTCACCAGATGCGATTCGAAATTTAGTCACAAGCTTCCGAATAGCTCCCTCAGTATGCCGACCAAACAGCCCATAAATTGAAAGAAGTGCGCGATGCATCTTCTTAGCCGAACATGATTTTTGATAGTAAAATTCAATAATTGCCAAGCGTTGACGTTTGTGAGTCGATTCATAGTTAAATTATAGATCAAACTGAACAAGTTTGACAATGACACAAGACACGATTCACGCGTGATCTGTCAAAAACAGTGTTGCCAATAAGATACCAGCCAAAATATCACCCGTTATATAAGACCAAGACTATCAAGGCAAGATAAAGTACAAATGGAAAAACTAACAAAAAGTGCGTTCACGCTTAAGCCTGTTGCAACTATTCAATAGTCAGCGTGAATACCCCAATTACCACAAGCTGTTGCATCAAAGTCCTTTTGTAGTTAAGGCTCGCTTGCAAATTAATTCATTAGCTGAGATAAAAAAAAAATTTTTAAATATTTTTATGGTAATATAAAACCAATGCACAACTGTCTACGTTGATTGCGCTTGATGGATGTGTAGATAGATGGATGTTAAAAAGTATGATAAAAAACTTTCTGATTGACGGATTGACTAAATGTGGCTTTGACAATAACAAACACTCATAACTGCTAAAAGCAAAAAGCAACAACAGCAACAACAAAACATACCGCCAAGAAACAAAGTTTAAAATCTAAAATAAAAAAAAATAAGAATGAAACGCGGCCCATGCAATTTATATGCAAACAAACAAATCCCAAACAACCACCCACTCACATGCCGTCTCTTTTCACTCGTCATCTATTGTCTCATTCTGGCAGCATTGTTCCGTTGCAAGCATTGAGATGTACTTGTGTCAGTGTGAGTCTGAATGTCAGAGTGTGCGAGTGTGTGAGTGTGGGTATGAATGTCGTTGGTTGAACATTTCAATCAACGTTCGAGTGAAATGTAGGGGAATAAAAAAAAAAAAAAAGTAGAGCCAAGGATAATGTTTCAGAGAGTGACGCGTGTAAATGGTTGTGGTTGGCAGTGGTTACTTGTGGTCTGGTCTGATTGCCACCCAAGCGGAAATGGATGCGCGCAACAAAAAGTGGCACAAATTGCACAGACTATGTGGCCGTAATATGTGGAGGGGGAGGGAGGCATCATCATGATGAAAAACAACAAATGCAACAATAAACTGCATGAGCATATTGTACATGGAAATTTGTGGCAATATTCTGGTAAAGATCGCCGGCAAACTTGGCACAGCAACTCTGCAACTTGGCAACGTGAATGATGAGCAGAAAAGCTGAAAACTTGCAGCCGGGCTTGTGAAAATTGGCAACGGTGTAAATGTGAAGAACTCTGAATGTATATGCAGCTTAAAATATCAGGGGTGCCACAGAAAACCAATTCGATTCAATTTCGATACAATTGCAATTCTTGGTGCCACAGACATGGCTAACAACGGTTTGAAAACCGCTCATACTCATGTTTGTGGCACCAAGAACTGGAATTATATCGAAATTGAATAGAATTGGATTTTTTTAAAACCCTTGTTAGCCATGTCTGTGGCACCAAGAATTGGAATTGAAATCGAATTGGTTTTCTGTGGCACCCCTGTATGTTTCAGATTTGTTTAAATCACATGTAACCTTACACAAAATATGAAATCTGGCAACGTGACTGATGCGCAGTGTCCAAATTTTTAAAGCAGCATAAAGTTACTAAGTCTGGCGACTTGTGAAAATTGGCAACAAAATCAATGTAAATGATCCTTACTACATAGATGACCAACGTCAGCATAACGATCTAAGTCTTTATGTCAGCGATTTTTGATAATATTTTAAATACTACTCTGGTCCAATTGAAAGATGAATTTTAAATTTAAACTTCCAGGGTTTTTCCAAACGATCAATTTTTCTCTGTAACTTGGTTGAACATTCCGTGTATTTATTAATGTTAAAAACAAATACTGCGATTTAAATTTAATTTTATTTGCGGAAACGTTGAGAATGCTGGAGATAGCCTTTGGGGATCAAACTCGGTCTTCAAATAATGTTTACAAGTTGTATAACGAGTTCCAGACCGTCCGCGAGAGTGCTGAGAAGAATGTGGTTGGTATCTAAAATGAAAAATCATCATTAAAATCATCATTAAAATAATCGCCTAATGAACATCTCGTTAAGCATATTAAGAAAAACTGGCGTGCGTAAAGTTGGGCGCAGACGACTTTGGGATACCCTGTACCACTAACTTGCAATAAAATCAGGTTCCTTCATAAAAAACCAAAAACAGAAGAATTTTTAAGCAAAAATTTTTATTTTGACGTTCGATCGTTCCTATGGGAGCTATATGATATAGTCAACCGATTTTTATCAAATTTTACTCCGTGCTTTGGTACCTTAAAAAAGATCTGAATGCAGAATTTAGTTCAAATATCTTTACAAACAAACGCAACACAACGAATTTTGTATAACAAACTCTTTTTTGGACCGATTCGTCCTATGGGAGCTATATGATATAGTCAACCGATTTTGATTAAATTTAGTATAGCGCTTAGAAACTATAAAAAACTTACGAATGCAATTTGATTTCAATATCTTCACAAACAAACGAAACATAACGAATTTTGTTCAAAAATCGATTTTTTGGAAGATCGGCCCTATGGGAGCCATAGGATATAGTCAACCGATTTTGATCAATTTTTACTCCGTGCTTTGGTACCTTAAAAAAGATCTGAATGCAGAATTTAGTTCAAATATCTTTACAAACAAACGCAACACAACGAATTTTGTACAAAAACTTTTTTTTGGACCGATTCGTTCTATGGTACCTATATGATATAGTCTAACCATTTTAATTAAATTTAGTACAATGCTAAGGAACTATAAAAAATGGTTTACTTAAAGTTGGGCGCGGACGACTTTGGGATACCCTGTACCATTATCCGGTTTCTTCATAAAAAACCAAAAACAGACCGATTTTGACCGATCATTCCTATGGGAGCTATATAGTATAGTCAACCGATTTCCATTAAATTTGACAATGTGCTTTGACTTTTCATGAAAGTCAACTAATCCAATATTCTTATGATTGTCTAGATAAGCTAACTAGAGAATCCGATGTTTATACACTTTAAGAGTATTCAAAAAGTTAGGGCAGGACGACATCTGCCGGGCTCACTTGTATATTAAATAGTTTTATTATTTTTAAACAAAATTTTATATTTTGTTGCTTTTTTTTAATATGCCAATTTTAAATACTTGAAAGTTACGTCGGGTTTGTAACTTAATCTCCAAAAATACATCGTTTTAAGACTTTTTTGAAGTTACCCCCAAAAAGTGATTCAATCATTTCGAAGCAAAACTGTTATTAAGAGAAAATGGGCATCAAGATTTGCGGCAAGGAAGTTTTGTGTGTCATATGCATGACAACAGATGAGCTATTGGAGTATACATCTATATTGGAAAATGTAGATTATACATTAAAGTTTCCCATAATAACCCTGATTCGCAAACACCCCCGAAAATTCCATAGCGTTTATAGTACAAAATGTGTTTTTTTTTTTCAAGATTTGCGGCAAGGAAGTTTTGTGTGTCATATGCATGACAACAGATGAGCTATTGGAGTATACATCTATATTGGAAAATGTAGATTATACATTAAAGATTCCAATATTATCACTGATTCGCAAACACACTGCGCTAAAGCTGCCTTTGCCAAAGAATTTTCCAGAACAGATTTGTGAGGAATGTTTGGATGATCTGAAAGCTGCTCATCGCATTTCTCTAAAATGCAAACACCCCCAATGTGTTTTTTTTTTCTTTCTTGCTTTATAAATCTCCAAATATTGTAAGTATTAAAAAATACTTTTTTAAGACGTCAAAGCGCACATATACCTAACCATAAACGCACATACCAATCAAAAGCCATATCAAAACTAAAGAACAATTTTAAAATACTTTATAATAGACTATGACATTACAGCAGAGAAAGATATACCAAAACAAAATAAACAATATTAAAATCCATGAAAAAAGTTATGTCTTAAGACTACTAATGTTTGAACAAGTTGTGAATTGTAAGCTGCACTAATACTAAACGTAAGTAAAAGTATGCTACATAAATTTGACATAAACCCTTTTTTTTGCTGCATACTTTTAGTGACAGTTTTAGAAAGATTTTTATTTTGTAGCTGCTTGGTTATGATTTTTGTTCGCCTGGTAGCTGAAATCTGTTCAGAGTCAAAATTTAGCGATTCGATTGAAATCCTTTTTGTTTGCCAAATAAATGCTGAGTAAATTCAAATATTTGAGTTTGGGTAACGGGCTTAGGTTTTCAACAACAAAATGGATCTGTCGGTAGATTTCTCTATTCAGAATATTAGATATATTTGTAGAGCCTAAAACAATATATTTTAGTACATTGCATAGGAACTTTAAAAAACTTACGAATACCAAATTTAGTCCCAAAATCTTTACAAACAAATGAAACACAACAAATTTTATTAAAAAATCGATTTTTAGGAAGATCGGCCCTATGAGTAATAACACTATACCTATCTGAAAAATCCTTAATTTAAAAGGATGTTACCTACAATTGTTGTCTATTCCTATTTCTTTTGCGAAAGCTTTTAATTCATAACAGCTTTCAGCACGCTGTGAATAAAACGAAGCATTTTTCCAACCAGTTGTAATCAATATTTTTAACTTGCTACAAATAAGTATTTCTTTTAAACTTTTACGTCGTTTTTAGAACTATGGATTTTCCAATATTTCGATACATTTTTTTGCGATTTTGTACCTGTGCTTGTACTAGCTTCAGTAAAACGGTTGTTTTAAGTCTTTTATTTAAATTAAAAAATTTAATATTAATAAAGTTCTATAAAGGATGTTGAAAGATCCTTAAAAAGCATAAGTTTATTATTGTTAATATTTTAGTTAAGAAAACTAGAAGGATTTTCCATAAATGTTAGTGGCCAAAAGTATTTTGACAATACAAAATAATTTGTCAGATAAAGAGAAAAGCTTTAATTTTAGATTAAATAAATAGGAGGGTTCCTTTGACGCCAGAGACTTTTTTTGCAAAAGTTCAGGCATTGATTTTGGGGAATATTCTCTATCAAGAACACAGTGTTTTGATTGGTTGCAACGCTTTAAAAGTGGTGATTTTGATGTAAAAGACAAAGAGCGTCCGGGGCAGCCGAAAAAGTTTGAGGATGAAGAATTGGAGACATTACTCGATAAAGATTCGTGTCAAACGCTCAAAATGTTGGCAGAAACATTGAATGCCGATGAATCAACAGTTTCCAAACGTTTAAAGGCCTTGGGAATGATAAAAAAAAAAAGAAGGAAATTGGGTTTCATATGAGATGAAGCAGAGAGACGTTGAGCGCTGTTTTTTCTCATGTGAGCAGTTGCTTCAACGACAGAAAAGGAAAGGTTTTTGCATCGTATTGTTACTGGCTATGAAAAGTGGATCCATTACGACAATCCCAAGCGCAAACAGTCATGGGGTAAGTCTGGCCAGCCATCAACATCAAATATGGCAAAGACATGATAAAGTTTTTTTGAAACATGATAATGCTCGGCCCCATGTCGCGAAAGTCGTGAAAACATACTTGGAAACTTTGAAATTGGAGGTGCTATCTCACCTGCCGTACTCTCCGGACATAGCCTCATCCGATTACCACCTATTTCGATCGATGGCACTTGCATTGACTGAGCAGTGGTTCACTTCTTATGAAAGTACCAAGAATTGGGTCGATTCATGGATAGCCTCAAAAAGACGAGTCGTTGTTCCGAGCCGGATTCGGAAAATTACCAGAAAGATGGGAAAAAGTAGTGGCTAGCGATGGACAATACTTTGCACATTAAATAGCTGAAAATTAAAAAAAAGGCCGGAAATTAATTCAAGGTCCCAATATTAGTTAAAATTTTCTATTCTGTTAGGATCCAAGCCAATTAAATTTATTAACTTCTCTCAAAAAATTGGATCATATGGGCCTTAAGGCATGAAGGATTATCCTGTACCATAATAAAGGATTGTCTTGTCTACAACCTGAATTAAAAGCCCACAGCCATTTAGTTCTCACAAAAGATATCGAGCCTCCACCATGAGTTACACATGCCCATATAAGCATTAGTTTTTCCTAAAAATTCTTTAAATCCCTTCAATAAAGTTTATTTTTTCGATCTAGGATAGTAAAAGGAGCTTTATATGTCCATAATTGGTTTTTCCAAAAGCATTGTGCCTTGTTTTTATATTATTTAACAAATGTTAACCTTTTAAGCCTGTTTTTTATAAAATTAAAGAATTATACGAGCTACAAAGGCAGTAAAACTTTTCATCTTCAGCTGCCTTCGAACTTTTTTTCTACTATTTAATTTTTTATGCTGTTTTTTAAATTAAATTGATAGAGCTTTTGGTGTAATTAAGACATCATTTTACTTACATTTTCTTAGTCTAATCATCTCACATTTAAAATCAAATATAAAAATGCAAATCGTTATCAGAAAAATTGTTTGTCAAGTTAATAACACTGTCCAACAGTGATTTAGAACTTTTCAAGCGACCTAGTGTACGTTGTAGGTCTTGATGAGTAGATCACGATAGTGTGTTTCAAAATTGTCTAACACCCCCAAAATCGCAAGTTATCGCTTAAAAACCGTTTTTCAGGTACTTGCTTAAGTGCTCTAAAAAATTTCAAAACGCCAAATTTGCACAAAATCGGTTGACTATATCATATAGCTCCCATAGGAACGATCGGTCAAAAAATCGATTTTTTAACAAAATTTGTTGTATTTCGTTTGTTTTTTAAAATATTGCGACCAAATTTGGCACTTATAAGTTTTTTATTGTTCTTAAGCATTATTCCAAATTTGGTTACGATATCTTCATGAACAAACGAATTATCCATCTAAAACTTTTTTTTGTCGATGGAATTTTAATTTCTTTGTTTACAATAAGCATCGTAACTTAAACATTTATCGACCGATTTTAATAAACCATAACTTTTCTTACTCGGAATTAATATTTCTTTAAGATTAAATGTAAAAAAGTAAAGGTGTTTTAACAAAATGTTATATAAAAATGACTTCAAAGTGTGAAAATCGAAAAAAAAGTGTAAATCTTAGATAACTTTTAAAAAATCTCGTAGTTGCTTTGTATGAAGTATAAACAAGTGTATATCATCTTAAATCTTGAATCTTCTTCTTTCCAAAGTCGTAAAGCAATCGAAAATTTGTTGAAAAATGGCGACGTTGTGATTGTGGGAGTGATCGCAGTACCCGAAAAACGGTTTTTAAGCGATAACTTGCGATTTTGGGGCTGTTAGACAATTTTGAAAAACACTATCGTGATCTACTCGTCAAGACCTACAACGTACACTAGATCACTTGAAAAGTTCTTTGATTTTTTTTCAATTTTGTAGGACAGTGTAATAGATTCTCTCTCTCAAAAGTAAATTGGATTTAGTTATTTTCCTCAGTTTTTATATATTATCGGTAATACATTTCACACAGTATTGTCAAAATACTTTTCAGAAGGATACAATAGATTCACTTGGGTCGCAGTACAAGTACACATCTTTGGCCCTTAAGTAACCAACTAGTTATAGATTGGTTCAAAAGGACAGGAAAATAGCCGATTAGTCAACTAAAGACTATGAGTTCCCCAATTACGCCCTGTAAATCTTATGATCTGCGCCCATTTTAATAATAACAAATTTTTTTATAAACACATTCATGTGGACTTTAAAACACTCCTACTATAATATCTGCTGCACCTTCCGATTATGCTAAATTTAAGTACTTTAAAAGTTTCCTCAATAGGTACTGTTTAGGATCAATATTGTTCCAATATTTCGAAAAGCTACCATAAAAATTGTGAAACTGTGCTCTTTATTTCAGAGAGACACGACCAAGAGACCGGCACATTGCACAACCTTTTAAATGTTAGATCATGCGTACGGCCAGTTGAATGAAATCCAAATCAATTGTTCTCATACGGTGAACTTTGTAAACATTCTGGTCGAAATCGGGACGGCCGGAATAAATTTCCCTGGGACAGGCAGTCCTCGTCACGCCGACGGAATCAAATTTTTTTTCTTGTAAATAAAAGAATACTTATATGTATGAAGATTTGGTACAGTGTTTGAAAACTCTAACACAATTATTTCACTAATAATTTAATTTTTAATTTGGTCTAATTTCAAATTAATAAGACGTAATTGATTGTCGGAATTTTCTATTGCTGTAATACAAGCTCTTAATACTTCTAAACTATTTTCTACTTTTTAGTTCGGATTGCTATTAAAGGGTGTTTTTTAGATTTTTAAACTATAATTTTTTTAATTTTATTATTTATTATTGTAACTTGGAAATTAATTATAGGAAACGCAGGTATCGAAGCCAGATTAACAGAAGTCTTCAGTTATTTTTTTTTATGATTGTAGTCCTCATTACCTTTTCCAGCAGTAGAAAAGATAAGTTTTTTAAAAAATGTATATTTCCTTATACTAGCTCCAAAATATAAACAGTTTCATAAAAATGTTGCTTATAATTCACAACGTGATTAAACACATCATGGCATCAGACTAAAATTTTTTCATCCCAGTTTCAGTCGAATTTTATTTTAATTTACCTTAATTTTACATTTTTTTTATTTTAATTCATAAACGTTTTTAATGCCTTTGAGGTACAAGTTATATACAATAATTGGATTTTCATAAACAAATGCAACACTGGCACTATTATGTTTTAAGCCTGTAAAAGTTTAGGAACCAGTTTATTGTTCCACCAATAAATTCCGGTATATTGCTTAAAAACACCAAAAGAAGTTGTTGATGTTTTTTGGCCCCATCGTTCCTATGGGAGTTATATGATATAGTTTTGTTTAAAGGCGGGACGGGATCAAATTGTTTTTTCCAATACCATGTCTTGTAAAAAATAAAAATACTTATATGTATGAAGACATCTTAACGCCCTTTGCAGATCTGAGTAAAATCCTACAAAGAAAGCCTAAAAATAAAAATAAAATAAAATGGGATCACTCCTGTCGCCTCCCAGCAGATATATTGCCAGCTTTCAGCCAACTATGGCATTGGTCCACTGGCAACAGCCGCTGCTACATGCTGCAAGTACAAGCTGCAACTGACTCCCCACACACTGACAACCCCCTCTCCCCCACTGTGATTGCCATAACAACCGTTACCCAAAATAAGTACATTTAAAAAGCATAGCAAACTTGCATAGAGCTCTAACAGAAAAAATGATGGAAAAAGACAAACTTGTTTAAAAAAGATAGAAATGTGTTTCAAAACCAAATCCAAAGTGTAAACATTCACAGCCAAGGCGGTGGTAGTTGGAGCACAATGTGGCAGCTAGACAAAGCCTCTGCTCTGGGTGTATATGGCAGGACACACATACAACAGCCAACAGCTTCCTTCCGAGCTGACGCACTGTGACGTTTGATGTGCAGCACCAGACAACGGTGACGTAGACGCTCTCCTCTCTCTCACAATTTCCCCAACAACACATTCCAGCCACAAGCAGTTGCTAAAAAACAGTATTTATTTCAAACAAACCAAAAAATGTGAAAAAAATAAAGTGAAGTGATTAATTTTTCAGCACACCAAAGTCGAAATACTCTTTAGTTGTGGGTATTCACTAAAACCATTATGTGTAATATTTCAATTTCAATTTTATTCGCGAAGTTTACTTGGGGCTTTATATAGAATTTTCCGTCTGTATGAACGCCTACGTCTCAGAGATGTTAAGAGCTAGAAGCTTTAGGATAGATCCCTTATTATGTCACGGGAAACCGCTTTTATGAACGCCTAGATCTCAGAGATAATAAGAGCTAGAAACTTTAGGATAGATTCCTTATTGTGTCACGGGAGAGCGTTTGTATGAACGCTTAGATCTCAGAGATGATAATAGCTAGAAGCTTTTGAGTAGAGCCCTTATTAGAGCGTTTATATGAATGCCTAGATCTCAGAGATGATAAGAGCTAGAAGCTTAAGGATAGATCCCTTATTATGTCACGGGAGACCGTTTGTATGAACGCCTAGATCTCGGAGATGATAAGAGCTAGAAACTTTAGGATAGATCACTTATTATGTCACAGGAGACCGTTTGTATGAACGCCTAGATCTCAGAGATGATAACAGCTAAAAACTTTAGGATAGATCCCTTATTATGTCACAGGAGACCGTTTGTATGAACGCCTAGATCTCAGAGATGATAAAAGCTAGAAACTTTAGGATAGAGCCCTTATTATATCAAGGGAGAGGGTGTATACATATAGTATATATTATTTTTCATATATCGGGACTACAAATATTATATAGCTCCCATAGTGCTATTTCAGAATACCTTGAAACCATAAGTTCTGGATTGTATACTTAGTTTGTAAGTTTATCAAAATCCTTAAGTCATTATACTTAAGTACATATCATGAAACCGATCGGTCGAAAATTTTGTTTCCAGTCTTTCAGGTATATAGTATACCGAATTTAAATGTAATGTGAGTGTACAGGATATCTTTAAGTCATCTGCAGGCCACTTTATGCCTTCCGTTTGTTATTAGCCTTAAAGGCTTTTCTAAAGTTACGAATTTTTTGGTTAAAAAAATGCCCAAAAATGATTTAAGAGTTAATTATGATTATACCCAAAAATTGTATTTTTGCAATAAACCAAGCAAAATTAAAAACAATCTAAAAAGAGTTTTTTTCTGGCTCGTTTTAAGATGAAATTATTATTTTATATCATTTCTAGAATAGAACCGCTGCTTTAGAGAACAAATAAGCTTATAAAACTCTTGAACTAACATTTTTTAAATCTTCCTATGACAATAATAGATGGCTTTGCTCGAAATTTAAGAAAAATTTTTTCAAATTAAAATTAATTTAGCAAAAAAAATTTTAGGAAATTATTGTATCCCCAACATGATTTAGTCATTTCCATAGTAAAATGGCATGCTAGAATCGAAAATGCAGCCCAACAATTTTTTCATGGAACGAATTTCGAGATATTTCGAAAAAAAAATATTTTTCAAAACTAAAAGCAAATATCTCTGGTTGTACTAAACTCATTTTTTTGTTTATATTTATTTGAATATCAAGCGCTGCCCTGGAGGCCAAAAACGGTTATAATTAATATAGATGGCTTTTTTCGAAATTTAAGAAAAATTCTTTTAATTTAGAAATAATTTTACTCATTGTATATTTTTTAAAGTTTGATAACACAAGCTAACAAATTTAATAACATTTTGGTATCCTCTACATGTTTTAGTCACGCAGTCTACAAATTTTTTTATGGAACGGATTTCATTATACTTCGACAAAAAAAATATTTTTCAAAACTAAAAGCAAATATCTCTGGTTGTACTAAATTTACTTATTTATTTATATTTATTTAAATAATACACTAATAATACAATAATACACTTGAAACATATTTTTTTCAGCTATACGATATTTATGCATTCATATGAAATTTTTCGTAATTTTGAGCAGCTTAAAAATAAATATATTTCCTACATTTTAAACTTTTAAAATTAAAAAAATTTTTATCATAAAATTTTTTTTATGTGTCGTAAAGTTTGATTGATTATGAAAAAATTTTTTTTTTATCAAAATCAGATAAGAATTTGAGAATAAAAGGATTTTTTTGTTTTTCCGAACACGACCGAATATTTTTTATTTGTCAAAAATTTTTAGTATTATTTTCAGATTATTTGATATTTTAAGAATTACGGCCTGCTTATAAATATTCTTAGCTTAAAAATGAAAATCAACAATATACAAATTCAAATTTTCAACTTTTTTTTTATCAGTATATTAGTTTGAATAAACCACTTGTGAACGTAAGAAGAATTATAGAGTATTGAGTTATAGGCCCGAATAGAGAGGCGGATTTATCCGGGCCCGTAGTTTTTTCAAGGCTTCGGCGAAATTACTGTCTTGATTAAATTAAAAGGTGTAATCGAGGCGCCGGTTCATTGATCCATTCATTGGGTAGTCCATTACAGGACGTCGTATTGCAAATCAGGGAGACGGCTAGAGTTCTGGCGGAAAGAGAATGGGACATGGTGTCAGGTTGCCGCATCTCCCGAGCACCCTGGCCAAGATATGATCCAAAGAGAAAATCTGAACTATTACGCTTCCATAAAAACAGTACTATGAGCTCTATGGTGGTAGGTGTTGTAATGGGGCACTGCACCATAGGCAATATGGCTGAGAGGTTGCACGTTCTCCATCACGATTTCTGCCGCAGCTCCGTGGAAGAGGAACAGACAGAAAGCATCCAACACCTGTTATGCGACTGCGCGGCGCTTATTAAAAGATAAACCCAGTGAATCTATTCTTTGAGGATCTGGATGCTTTTGTCCAATCGTCAAAATGCTTCTGCAATATGAGAGACTTACGCGACTAAGGGTGTACAGTTTTTGATCCTCCTCCACTATCTCTCGCTTTCTTCAATTCCTTACCGCCCCTTTTTTTAATTAGGCACACAATGGACCTCATGGTCTCTAGGTGATCTTAGTCTCTATCTGAGCTGCCTATACAACCCAACCTGGCCTTTAACTGCGTAGTCTCATGCATTAAATACATGGGTTCCTCTAGTACTTAGTCAAGATGCCCTACGTAGTTATTTGATAGCCTATTTTTTACTCATAAGCTGGTAAACGGAAATCAGTTCTTCTGACGTCACTAACCAACCAGAATAAGTGAAAGCTGGAACAACTCAAACATTTAAAGAGCAGAATATACAGGAGCCAGGAACTCCTTATGCGTTACGAATCCCTCCAAAAAAAACGAAGTATGCCCAACGCACTCGGAAAGGGTATAAACAAACGATCCAACTGACGCACAGAAAGAAAGAAAGAAAGTAACCGCAATAGCAATACGGAGCACACACTGCGCACTGCAATTGCTTGGCAACAACTGAGCTGCAATGGGATTGGATGCTTGGAGCATGGGGGCGTTGGTTGCTTCGCTAATGAAGTCGCAAACAGCTGCAGCATCAGCATCAGCATCAGCCCGTCTCCAATGGTTTTTGCATATTCATTATGCAGGCAAGCAAAAAAATAATAAAAAGGGAACTGGGAGCTGTGTATGAAAGCAGCTCAACGTATCTCTGCATGCCTTTATTGTAAGAGAAATTATAAGCTTATGGAGGATGCTTTCGGGGGGAGGCCGGGGGCAGCAGGATTGTGTGCAATTGTCGCCGTGTCGTTTTAGCAACACGTTGCCCATTTCCCCCATTAAATCTTTTGTTCTTTTATATAAGTGAAGACAGCTAAACAGTTGCGGAAATTCAACAAAAATCTGGCACCGTTGAGGGTTTGGAAAATCCAACGATTTGGTTAGGAATTTGGTCACATTAGTTTATTAGAATGCTATTAAAAAGTGATACGATTTGTAGATCTAACTAATGGGGGTTACAGAAAACTTTTCTCAGCTTCGGTTCAAGAGAGGAAGTCAATGGATTGCTTGCACAGAGCCAGTGCATTTGCTGAGGTAGCCCGTTTCCCCCGTTTGTAAAAAAATTTTTGGGATTAGATACTAAGAGCCTGGTTAGGTTAGGTTAGGTAAGATTGTATAGACAACTCAGATAGTGACTGAGATCACCCAGAGACCGTGAGGTCCATTGTGTTGCCTAATAAAAAGAAAGGGAGGAAAGGAATTGAAGAAAGGCAGGGACTATCGAGGAGGATTAAAAACTTAAGGACATGTCTAATCGCCTAAGTCTCTTATATTGCATAACCATTTTGAGGATTGGACAAAAGCACCCAGGTCCACAACGGGGACATAGGCTGGACTACCGAGATCCTCAAAGAATGGTTTACCCAGAAACTGGGTTCATCTTTTAAAAAGCGCCGCGCAGTCGCATAGCAGGTGTTGGATGCTTTCTGTCTCTTCCTCATCTCTGCAGCTGCGGCAGAAATCTGGGTGCTCGGGTGATGCGACAACCGGGCACCATGTCCCATTCTCTTTCCGCCAGAGCTCTAGCCGCCTCCCTGCTTTGCAATACGGCGTCCTGAGATGGTCTTTTTATATCCGTAACCGAGTCTGGTCCCTGGTCCTGAAAAAAAAAGAGTTTTTTCCCATCTTCACAGCACCGACAGAAATCAAGGTAAGAAAAAGGCATCCTCCTGGCCATTAGGTCTATGATGCAGTGCTCCATTATTTTTTTTGATTTCAAATATTTTCATAATGACTTTAATTTTATAAATAGCTGCTACAGAAATAATTATAATATTTAATTTCAAGCATCCCACGCTTTTTTTTACTGTAATTGATTTCTATTAATAATTTTTTTTATAATTTCATTTTATTCCACATTAATAAGACGTAATTGATTGTCAGAATTTTCTATTGCTGTAATACACGCTCTTGATATTTAAAATTATTTTCTACTTTTCGGTTCGGATTGCTATTAAAGCGTGTTTTTTTTATTTTTTAAATTTTATTTTTTATTATTTTAACTTGGAAATTAATTATAGAAAACGCAGGTATCAAAGCCAGATTAAGATAAGTCTTCATTATTTTTATTTTTATGATTGTAGCCCTCATTACGTCCTCCAGCAGTTAAAAAGATAAGTTTTTCAAAACAAGTCTACATAATGAAAAGTTGTCTATCATTCTAATCACTTTTTTATTGGTATCATGTCATTTGACTAAAATTTTTTCTACCCAGTTTCAGTCGAATTTTATTTTAATTTACCTTAATTTTACATTTTTTTTATTTTAATTCATAAACGTTTTTAATGCCTCTGAGGTACAATTTATATACAATAATTGGATTTTTCTCAAAGCATATAGAACAGCGAGATACCAAATAAAAATGCCTAAAAGTATGCAACGAGTTTTTTTGTGGTGCACACTTTGAGTGCCAGCAATCCGTATTTAAAATTTTTAATGTACTCAATATTGGATTATAACCTTAAACGTATCGGTCGAATTTCAATAAAAATTATGAACAATTTTAAAATCTATTAGTTTATTTTAGATATTTACATATAAATATTACTGCATTGCTTCATAACCATATTTCAAAAGCACCCATCGGACAATTGTCATTAAAATAAATATACGAGTATATCATAAAATAGCGTACGTAAATTGGGGCGCGGACGACATTGGGATACCCTGTACCACTGCCTTGCAATAAAATCCGGTATATTGCTTAAAAGCATCAAAGTAATTGATTGCCAAATTAGGTTCCTTCATAAAAAGCAAACATAAGAATTGTTAAGCAAGAATTTTTTTTTTTCCTATCGTTCCTATGGGAGCTATATGATGTAGTACACCGATTTTGATCAAATTTGACACAGTGCTTTGGTATCTTAAAAAATATCTGAATGCTGAATTTGAATCAAATATCTTTACAAACAAGCCAAACACAACGAATTTTTTATAAAAAACTTTTTTTGCACCGATTGGTCCTATGGTAGCTATTTGATATAGTCTACCGATATTGATCAAATTTAGTGCACTATTTGGGTATTCTAAAAAACTCCTAAATACCGAATATTTTTGTGTATGTAGAATTATTTGCTATACCAGTTCTACTATGTCAAAATGTTGCTAAAAAAGTTTCAAGAGTTGTTAACAAATACAAGAGCAATCATATAAAAATTAAAAAAGGACAATTATTTATCGATAAGGATATCACAATGCCTGCGGATATGGCATAATAGCACCAAGAGCAGGAAAGGATTAAAAGCATCCTATTATCTGGTGGTCAAAATTTTCGTTATATTAATTAGACATCACAAACTTTTAAAAATATCTATAAATCTACTTAATAAACAAAGGCAGGGATGCATTTTCTAAAATTGGAAGATGATCTAAATGGGCCAGCCGGCAGTTGGGTACTTTATAACTTTCAAAAATACTAGGTCGGAATAAATTCTTATTATTACAAAACTGAATGTATTGTAAAAAAGAGAGGTGGCCCGAATCCTAATATACGGTCCCATAGGCCGGAAATCATCTTATATCAATGATATGCCAAGGCTTATGTACTGCATTATACTATTGATCAATTGCTTGTTTATAAAAAAGGATCAAAGAATACTGCACTTGGTGAAAAGCGTATAATTTGTATGACTTTGATGGTATTTAGCAAGAATTACAATGCGTAAGGTAAAATTTTAGCATATGTTCAGAATGAATCGGTTGCCGAAAACCCTTCATATAATTTTTTATTTTTTTTTTATTTAATAAGCGAAGAATCTGTACATCAATTTTGTACCATAACAACACATGAATGGTAAATAAATAACAGCCAAACCCCACAACGCCGTATGAGGATTATATTTGAAGGTAGTCTTACCCTTCATAATATAGTCTGATATTAACGTTATGTGTAAGTATTCTACTTGTGATGTATCTGGTCACGTAAATGCACAGGAATATATTAAATTACATCACCTACGATTCGGTCCCGTATCCGAAGGATCTACCTGCCGAAACGAAATAAGGCTTTGAACCACGGAGAAAGAGCTCCAAAATAAATAATAAATAAAATACATTGCATTTATGGAGTATGGACGACAAACTCTGTCCAAAATCTGATTCAAAATATCTTAGAGTTGCCATTTAATTTCCATGGGGTAGCTCAAAAATTGCGCAGTCCATTAGCTGCAGTGATCGCGTTAAAAAAGTGCTGCCAAACGCTGCACTGAAAATGGGCAGCATTGCTTAGTAACAGTAACGATCATTTACATCAACTTAGTTTTTTTTTGTCTACGCTTTTCGGCTATTTTTGCATATTGGTTTCTGCTTTTGTTCTCATTGTTTTTCCGTTTTTTTTTGTTCTTGTTATTCTATTCTTTTATTTCGAGGGTGGTTTACATGTCGGTTGTGATTTCTACAGCCACTACGTTACGTTACTCTCGTTACGTCGTGGCACGCTTTAGCTTAACACTTTTCTGTGGCTGCCGGCGCTGACGCGCTGCGGATGATGCGGCGCACCACCAAAGCAACCAACAGCCAAGCCCAGAGGACACACACAAACACACACACACAGGCACACCCACCGGCTCTATATGGATGGGCTCTGATTGTAGCTGTGGTAGTGTGTTCCACTCCTTACGCCTCGGTTCATTTTCAACATTTCATAATTTTAAAATTCGTAGCAGCAGCAGCAGCTCGTTGTCGCTCGGTCGGTCTTTGGTGTTGTTCTTGTACTCGTTGTTGTTGTTGCAATTGTTGTTGGTCTCGTGCTGCTCTGCAGTGCTCGGTAAACGGTATCGGTATCGCGTGCCGTGTGCGGCATGCCGCATGTGGCAAGCCTTGGTTCCCGGCTGGCTGGATGGCTGGCTTTCATTTCATTTGATTTTTAACTGTCATCGACGGCAGTTCAGAGCCCAACCAACTAACCAACCAACCAGCTAACCAACCAACAGTCAGGTTCAATCAGAGCTAGTCAGACAGTCATATAGACAACAACGCCTCCGTCATTTTGACAGTGCAATTCCGGCGCGTTAGCAATGTGTGCATAAAGTGCGATACTTCCTATATATATATATATTTATTACATATAAACTTTATATATGTACAGCATATAATTGTTTTTTTTTTTTGGTACAATTTTTTTTCAAGTGAGTAATTGCAAATAAAGTGAATTGATTTCACACATTCAATCAATCAGCATTTATCCGAATTAAAGTTATTAAAAAAGCCGATTTGGTGCTCTAGCTTAAGGTAAGTTATAAACATTATTATTATATATTACTATCCAAAGTTTTGTTTATTAAGATCTCTAAAAGCTTGTTTATTGGTTGAGTTTTAAACTTTATTAAACTCAATTTCAATATTTTTATGTTGCCACCAAAAACTAAAACTTTTTAAAAAAATTTTAGTTTTACTTAAAATCTAGGAAATGTTAATTCGTAAACTTTTAGTTTTGATTTTTTACACTATTTCTGCAAAATATATGAATAGTTTTTAGTGAAAAAAATTTTTAAAACACTTCAGGCAGGACTAAAATTTCTTAAGAAAAATATTAATTTTGTTTAAAATTTACAAAATCGTAGTTCGTAAACTTTTTAGCTTTGTTTTATTACAATATTTCTGGAAATATTTTTACTAGATGAAAATATTCTTAGTTGAAAAAAAATCTTTGAAACACATCAGGCATATCGAGGGATTGAGTAACTTACTCTTTACAATAAGATATTTCAATCATGATTTTAAGGTCTTTGTGTTTCCACGAAAATCTAGTGAATTAAATAGCTCGGGACGTCATCTTAACTTAATTTTGAAAACCTCAGGCTCGAAATGTTTGTAAAAAAAATTCTCTTTCAGCTCAAACCTTGAACAAATTTTTCTTGTTAATAAAAAGCAAACTAAAAATTTTGAAATTTTAAAAAATGGTCGAAAATAACACATTTTTCGGATCTTGGTTTTTTGTAACTTAAATAGTCTTGAGATTTTGACGTATAACTGCAAAAAGTAGCCAAAAACACATTTTTCGAAAAAATCCTGAAAATGATTTTTAAGAAAATAAAAATTAAATTTATTTTTGTATTTCTCGGCCCAAAATTTTACTAAAAAACACTTTTATACGAAAGTTGATTTTCGGGGAAGCTAGTCTAAATCATCATTATAATTTGCTGTAACTCCCACTAGACCATAGGGCCTTCTTATAACAAGTAGTAATCCAAAATTCCCTGAGTTATTGATTTGAAATTTGGAAAAAGTATTTGATTCAAATGTATGAAATTTTATAAAAAGATTTTCTACATCCTAAAAGGTATTCTCGTAATGTAACTACCTTAACGCCCAACATATTTGTAAATATAGTATATTATACCTCAAAGAAATATCTGAAAAATTGTGGAATTATTATTTTGCTTTTGTAGCTGGCTAAATTTGGTACATACTATAAGTATATATTTATTTATAAGAACTCAAAAATAAAGAATCTTTTAGAATAAACTGGCAGATTAAAAATTCACATTTATTAAGATTTTTCCAATTCTCAACAAAACAAATAAAAAGTTAACGTTAAACAGCTTTTTTCCCTTAATCCTTAATATTCCACATTAGTGGGCGGGCGTGTGCGTATTTTGAAATCCTGAAAACGATGAGTCGGAATCTCCTTGGTCTGCGTTAATTTAGCATGGTCTATAATAGCTCGAGGACTGCCAAAGCTGAGCAACCAATATTTCAGATCATTGACCTTGGCCAGTGGGCCCTCCAGCTGTCCCTTGACGGTGCCACTATCGGTATACATCACCCAGCCGCGTACACCCTGCAATATGGCCAGATCCCGAGTGCTCTCACGCATGCGCACGCCCTGCACCTCGCCAAAGACTTCAAAGCCGCTGCAAAAGATCGGTTCCGATTGCTTCAACATTTTAGTATATTTTTTTTATGGTATTATTGTTCTAAAATTTAAGTACAAACTGAATATGTTAAAATTTAGTTAGTTAAATGCAACTTGACAGCTGTACAAGGGTTGCTTAGTTTTAGGAAAATTGTTTTCGAAAAATGCGTCATGCGTCAACCTCTAGAATTTAATCATTTAAATATATTGTATACTAGCCGGCCTCCGCTGCGCTCCGGCACGCTCGCTCGTCTAAATCTGGAATCTTTCCGATTGGAAAACATCGTCCGATTGATCGATGAGTGGATTAATTTCATCATAAAATTTTCAACCACTCGCCATCTTTACATTTTAACCATGTTTGATGGAGATTTAGTAGTTTTCTTCTCGGCATTGTAAGCAGTATCTGATATTAATGTTTTCGTGCACTAATAATGTTAACCTATAATGGCGACAGGATGTCTATTTTTCTATTTTTTCACGTTCAGTCAAGACAAGCCACAGATTGAAAAATGTGGAAGGCTTCGCGGCTAACTTCGCGCCGTTCACGCCCGTGAACACACCATGAAGGTATAGTCGATAAATGAAAAAAAATGTTAGGAGTGGCAACCCTTTATCTCTTAGGGGTATGAAAAATAGATGTTGGCCGATTCTCAGAACTGCCCAATAAGCACACAAAATTTCATGAGAATCGGTCTAGCCGTTTCGGAGGAGTATGTTCACACAAAAACCAATATTCACAAGCTTTGTGTTTGAGAACTTTGCTTAAAAGAATTATCTACCCTAAAGCAGTAATTTTTTTTCTTTAGATGTTTTTGTCGCAGATATGATTTGAAATTTTTTAAAAGATTAAAACTTTCATTAAGTCCAGAAAACGAGTCCGAACATTTTATACGGATTCATTTGGTGCTTCCAATTCCAAAGGACTGCAAGACCAAGAGAAATTAGAACGAATTAGCAAAAAAGGTTTTAAAACTGAAATAATTTTTTAAATATGCTGATATTCTTAGATCATATTTATGTCAACTTTTACATATTCATTGACTTATTTTTAATTATTTTTGGTCTCTAGCAAACAAAGATAATTTCACGCCAACACAACATGAAAGTTTATTATTAAAATAAGGGAAATATAACAATAATAATTAAGGGAAAATAAATAGGGATATATTAACAAAAATAAGATTCGAAAGCAAATAAAATTCTTCATTTTGGTTTATCGTTTTCTGAAGAATGGCTGAATATTTTTGGAGCGTTAGATATACCAATTATATTTTGTAATCTGCCGAAAGCTTATTTGAAAAGATTTACTTTTAGATACCAGAAAAAGAATTAAAAAAAACAATCATTTTGTTTCCATGCTACCATTTTAGAAATGTATCGAATTCGAAGTCATTTTAAATCAATAAAATATGATAATTGTAGTGATAAAAGCAACAAATCCATTTTGAATATGAATTTGAAGATCGAAATATTAGTAGAATACTAGGAAGCACACTCACCTATGGTTCCATAGCATCTATAATTCTTAGGAACTATGGGTTATATAGTTATATAAGGGTTAGCCCATTACTAAGATCTTAGACTTGAAATGTTCGTAAAAGAATTCTCTTTCAGCTTAAAGCTTAACATAATTTTAAAAAAATTCCATTAATAAAAAGCAACCAAAATTTTTTTTATTTTCAAAAATTTCGATTTTGGTTGGTTGTGAGTTCAATAATTTTTATTTGAGCTATACATGTCATATATCACTGTAAAGAGCACCTTTTGATCTTTCATATCGATACAAAATTTAGTTTACGAGATATCAACGAATAACTGAAAAAAATTCTTGAAGTGTTTCAAAAAATTTCGTATAAATAATGGTTGCAATTTTCGTGTTTCTCGATTTAAAAACACTAAAAAAAATAAAATAGGTGTGAACACACTTATAAGTAACTTTATCTTTTACTAAGCTAGCCCAAAACAGTTTTCTAATCCACAACTTAGCTCATAAAGCTCAATCAATCAGAAACTTAAACCAATGTCAACGAGTCTATTAAATCAAACTTAACATGATTCCTCCCCTTCCAAACTAAACAAACCCGAAACCCAAACAAGTTAACAAAATCCCCCAACTATAGGAATAACAAACAAACCAGATAAACTCCAAAATTATTTAACAATAACTCATACGCATAATATGCAATAAGCTCCAAGGGTTGCACACACACACACACACACACATACTCGCACTCATTTGTACTCACATAGATACAAACACACACAGTCATAGTCTAAAAGGGTTCAAATCAAATTCGATTTGGGTAACGATGTGTTGGCTTACATGCTACGGACGTTGGCCAAGTTGCAAATGAAATTTTGTCAAATATTCCACACACACGCACACATGCAACTTAACTTGTGGGGCACAAACACACACACACACACACATACACACACATGGATGGCATGCCACAAGTGGCACATTATTTTAATTCGCAGTCAAACGTTGTAACGTTAACACTACGTTGACATGTCAGCAACAATTTTCGTCTGTTGCCAGACAGGAGCAGGAACTCTGGAACAGGAACCGGTATTGGCACAAGGTGGTAGCACGTAAGGGGGGTGAAGTTTTGGCTGGACAGCTATGAGAGTGATGCGTTAATGCAAGCAGCTAAAAGGGTGACAGGATTAAGATAGGATTGGGAGGGGTTTTGGACGGGTTTTCGCAAAAAGCTGCGGGAGAAGCTCCATGGAGCTACCTAGAGCTCTTTACCTAGAGCTCTTTACCTAGAGCTCTTTAACGATTTCAATATTTAAGATAAACTTTATTATTTCGGGATGGTTATCATCAAGTGACATCGCCATCATAACTACCAAAATGGAGAGCACTTCTTCTAGCAAAATTGACACACTAAGTTAGTAGGTGTTAGGTGGATTTCTCGGTATGCCCTCAGAATAAAGAGAAGTTAAAATCCATGATTGAGCCGAAGTCCTTTTACTGCCAGTGCTTTAAGTTAGTTACGTTAGTTTTATAAACTTGGTTAATCTTTATTAAATAAATAAATAGAATCTATGATGTCCGTTTTGGGGAAATGCGCACATTTTTTGAAATCTTTTTGAGTTAACAAGGAGCTATATTATTTCCTGGTATCCATCTAAATGATTATGTTCTATATTGTCCTAGATGTTTAGGTTTCTAAACCAATTTAAAGCTGCGGGATAAGATTTAACAATGCGCGAGGCTTGTCGAATTTTTGTACTCCCATGAAATGCCCGACGGCCCCGAAATTACTGCCAGTTCCCAAACATTTTTCTATATCTTGTACCTTGCCAGTACAGCCTATTCAGATCAAAATAATAAACTGTTTGGCTGAAAACCGCGAAAATCTACTGCGGGGGAACTGAGGATGATATTAATGTGATTCAACAAAATTCATCTTCTCAGGAAATGTGCGCGTCAGGTGGTGAAGTTTCCTATCGAGGTCTTATAGTTTCCCAGATCTAGGTGTTCATACAGACGGACGGACGGACAGACGAATGTGGCTCAAACGTTACCAAAGGCTATGATAAGCATTTTGGTATAAGGGACTTGGGATCTGTCACGTCTCTTTCTGTCCGTTACATACATTGCAAAAATCTAGTATTCCCTTTGTACTTAAAAGTACGGGGTATAAAAATACTGTATATGTCATAAAAATAGACTAGTAGGATCCCACAATCAAGGTGATCCGGACGACAGAAGTAATCGATTTAGCCTGAGTCTTAAGGAACAAAAGAGCTAGGAATATGTAGCCTTAACACAAGGTGCATGTTATTGTCTAAAAGCAATCAACACCCTGTCCCCCGTAATGGGTTTTCGGCAGTTAACACCAAACATTTACTTACAAATATTTTCAAATTAAATAAAAGAATATTCTTCAGCAAATGTAATAAAGCTGAGGAATAGCAAAAATACAGATATTTTATAGTCGTGATATCGTGGTTCTATTTTATTTGAAGGTGAAAGAATTAGCTACCTCAGAGTAATAAAAAGATATACCATTCTTTAGATACAGAGCCACTTTATGTGGCAGTCTCAAGCCTGTGTGTACTATGAAGTTCTAGAGGACCTTAAGCAACTCCAAAAATGGAAAGCCCCCAAAGATACCAATCTATAGCTCTACATGCTCTTCTTGAAATTAAAAAACAAAAAACACAAATTAAACTTATGTTAAATATTAAAACTAACTCTCAGTTATCCTAAAGGCTGCCGAAAATCTTCTGGCTGAACCCTCCAAGAGAGTGCCGGCTGGTTAATGAACTACGTACTGGCTCAGAGTCGGGCACTTCCTCCCTCGATGCTTGGGCCAGTGCACGGATTAGCTGAGGCAGTATCCGTATTTCCAAGTATGGTGCTGCCACGTTGGAGACAAAGCCAGAGGTGCCTAGCAGCGATGGCAAATTCTGGCGCGGTTCTGCAGTCCTTGGAGACTCAGACTGCGAGCTACAAGGCTAATTCAGGAAGTGTAGGGAGAGAAAGAGACTCTGCACCACCTCATCTGCCGCTGTCGCGCTTTATGGGCATCAAGTCTGAAATGTTTAGGAAAACCCTGGCTCATCTCACTGGAAAAGGCAGCCGACAGGGCATCTCAAAAAATATTGGCGTTCGTCATCATACACGCAAACTTGACGGTTGACGTGCATTGTACACCAGCCGCATCCTCCGGCTCCACTAAAAGACTATGCAGTCTGTGTGTAACCTAACCTAACTTATCCTACCAAACAAATTTACACACGTTAGACGTTTGAAAATTTGTTTTTTTTCATTTTCAACAATTGCTGTGGGATCAAGTTTACACGTTGATTTCAAATTCAATTTTGTGGCTCACAGAAATGTTTAGAAAACTATTTTAATGTAATGCAAGAATTTAAGATTTTAAGAATTTACAGATTCTCCTAGCTTTTAGCCCTATAATGCGGAACATCGTTTTTAAATTATCCGTAGCTTTTTAGCTGTACGAGATGATATCTTTAATTAAATTAATTAATAATATTTGCCAGTATCCTAAGATATACAACATCGTTTTCATAGTCTTCTTAGCTTTTTAGCTATACGATGATGATATCTTTAAATGAAGATATTATTTGCCAGTATCTTAAGAAATATTTAGAAAACTTGTTCGACTTAAATGTATCGCAAAATTAGAAGAATTTACAGATAAGAAGAATTTAAAGATTTTTCTGTTTTTTAGCGCTCTAATATGCAACATCGATCTTATATTCTTCTTTTTCCTTTTTTTAAATGGAGATAATATTTGCCAATAGCTAAAAATTACAGATAAGAAGAATTTACAAATTCTTTTAATTCTTATCGCTATAATATGCAACATCGTTTTCATAGTCTCCTTAGCTTTTTAGCTGTATGAGATGATATCTTTTATATATATTTTATTATTTTAAGCAAGTAATCGTTTTTATAAATATTTTTTAAAATGATGTAAGAAAATGCAGTCAACATTTCCTTAATTTGCTTCAGATATGATATATCGTCTAATTACATTCAACTTTTTTCGTATTTATAAACATTCTCTAATATGATGTTAGAAACTTTAGTAAAAAATTTCTTCAATTTGTTACAAATTTAGTAATAAATTTCTTCAATTTGCTTCAGACTTGGCTTTTATGATATATCTTTTAAATATATTTAAAATAATTTAACTCATATTAATAATTTGCTTTCTACAAGTTTTGAAATGCCCAAGTCTGTCGCAATTTGTAAGCGCCCAATGTGGGCGCATTTACCCCTGACCATGCGTAGTAGCAAAGTCTGGTCAACTGAGATTGTTAAAGGTTTGTTTTAAAATATTTTATAATACATTTTTCTAGCTAACAATCGAGGCAGATAACTATATGAATAAATTTGAAACTTCAAGGCAACCTTTCTTCTTTTAACCTTTCAATGCGTGCATTGTAGCGCCCCATATAGGGCGCCTTTTCATTAAGGCTATATTCAGATCATACGCCTTATTAGGCCTACTCAACAGGACTTGCAAACTCTTTTAATATACCTTAATCTGTCAATCCTTTCAAAGCACTTATTGTGAGACGCTCCAAACCCTTTCCATGCGTTATATTCAAATCTTGTCAACTACGCTTTTCAAAAAATTTGAAATTATTTTACCATAAAATTGACTAAATAGAGCTTTAAGAGACAAATGATCTAAAATGCTTTATGAATAAATTTGGCGATACACCAGATCCTAAAAAAATATCTTTCCCAGGTACAGGTTGCTTCAAACATTATTAACTTTATATTTTTAATTTATGTATTCCCTTCCCAAGCTATTAGGAATAGATAAGCTCAAAAAATAGATTCAGGCTCGCTATTGGCAACTTTTCCAGATACCCCAGATTCTACAAAAACGCATTGAAACTAAAGCATTTTTGGGTCGTCGTAAAGCACCTTGTCGGACCGCAATACAGAAATTGGTGGAAAAATCCGAGCTGTTGGGACAAGTTAGTGATGTGAAGAATAAAACCCGTGCACGTCGCTTAAGAACAAATGAGTATATTGTTGCTGTAGCCCAAAGTGTTGAAGGAAACCCAGGTTTGTCCATTCCTCGTCGTTCTTTGGAATTGGGCATTCCACAAGCATCATTACACAGTATTTTGCATAAAGACTTGGGTCTTAAGGCTTATAAAGTTCAGTTAACACAAGAGCTCAAGCCGACCGATCATCAACAACGTGTCTTTGCTGATTCGGTCCTTGAAATGCATGAAAATGATCCGGAATTCCATCGAAAAATCATCTTGACTGATGGGGCCCATTGCCACCTCGGTGACTACGTCAACAAGCAAAATTGTCGCATCTGGGGTTCAGAAAACCCAAGAGTTATTGTTGAGAAGCCTCTCCATCCTCAACGTGTGACTGTTTGGTGCGGTTTATGGTCCGGTGTGATCATTGGACCTTACTTTTTCGAAAATGAGGTTGGGTCAACAGTTACGGTAAATGGATTGCGCTATCGAGAGATGATTAATATATTTTTATGGTCGGAGTTGGATGGTATTGATCTGGACAACGTTTACTTTCAACAAGACGGCGCTAAGTGCCACACAAGCAACGAAACTATTGCTCTTTTATTGGAAAAGTTTTCGGACCGTGTTATCTCTCGAAGAGGTGAACACAATTGCCCACAGAGATTTTGTGATTTAACACCTTGCGACTTCTTCTTTTGGGGCCACGTGAAAGATAAGGTCTACGCCAACAACCCAGCGTCGATTCAAGACCTCAAAGATAGAATTCGTGAGGCAATCGAGGACATAGGGCAACCACTTGCGATTTGGTTATTGAAAATTTCATGAAAAGGATATGGTCCTGTAAGCGTGGTTGTGGTGGCCATTTGGCTGAATTGTTTTTCATTATTAACGGCATACCTTCCTTTTTATTATGATATAAACATCCGATCATTTATCTCAAAAAATTACATTTTTCTTTGAATATCTAAATAACACCTTTTTGAAAATCCTTTATAGCGAAGAGGCCGTGGAGATCCCTTAAGCTTAACTAAAGTATGTCCAACGACAGCTTTTTTACCCTTTGCTGTTAATTAGTGCATTTGGGCGCCTCTTGTAGCGTAGCCCCATATAAGGCGCCTTGTTATTAAGGCAATTGTTATATCGAGCGCACTTGGAAACTTATTCGATATTTTTATATGCCCCAATTGCTTACACTGTATGAAACCGCCCAACATGGGGCGCTCCCTCGTCGTGTCCTCGACGCATGTTAAAAATGTTGAGGTATATTACTATATACTCTGCTATATATATATCAATTTACCACTTCATGCAACAACTTTATTACCTTTTAGCTTTAAATTAATGCATTTTGGGCGCCTCTTACTGCGCCGCCCCGCATTAGGCGCCTTGACATTAAGTCTGTTTTTTTATTTTTAGATCGTGCGCCCTTGGCACAAGCGCTGTCAACTGCACTTGCAAAATATTTTCAAGGGTTGTTCCTATCAATTGTCCCGCACCCTGGGAGATGTCATTCAAACAAACCGGACCGCCTGGTGACTGGCTTAGCCTTGTTTGATATGCTGTAATTATGTTATAAGGTTGCCCAACAAAGTGCCAGTTAAGTGTGCGTAACCGTTGCCGTAACCACGAAATCAACTTGCCATCTCCAGAGCTACAACTCCATTATAGCATATCATTGGAAATATTTATATATGTAAAGTGCGTCTTACTTGAGGGTTGCATTTTGTACCCAAAAAAAAAAATTATATACATTGAGGGTTGTTTGAATTATGGTACTTGTTCTGTGCAGAGAGATCAATCAGCCAGCGCAGGCTGTCAGACATGCTGCAGCTTTCCAGCTGGGATTACCCGTTTCGTTTATAAACCAAGTCCATGTACAACTGCTGTTTTTAATTGCAGCGCTTTACAGAACTATAAAAAAGTTTTGTTCCATGGGCAAAGACAAACCAAACTAACAAACAACAAGGAGGCGTCTAGGCAACATAATATAGCCATAGTGCACTTTTGCAGCCAACTTCTTCCACTTGGAAGCCACCGCCGTCTGAGCCATCTTTACGTGGCATTAATCTCAGCTAAAAACTTTGAGGCAACTGAGGCGAGTTAAGCGCAGATTGAGCTTGTTTGTTGGCTACTTACCACAAGTTGTGGCAATAAAAATGTGAAAAAACTTGCAACTTTTTGTGGCGTCAGTGGCCAGTGGCGTCAGCTGTTGATTGAATATTAATGCCACTTTAAAATTTCACGTCGACTAATTAAAGCTGTGCAACATTTTTTTGGAAACATCAATCAACGAGCCCGCCAGACAAATCAAATAGCCGCAGCTACAGTGGGTATTCGTTATAAAGAATTAGCTTGGAGTAAGGTAAATAGCCACCACTGGACCGCAAACAGTGGTTGTCCCTTTGTTGGCAACATTAAAATTGATAGTATTTTTTTTTAATGTACATGCCCCTGGAGACGCCCTGTTTAACGCACCCTGTCGACAGTTCTAAGCTGGTTTGAGCTTAAGTAGATAAATAAATCATTATTACCGGGAACCGCTTAGACATCAGATCATCTATTTACATTCCAAGCTAAAAGGTTTTGAGGTTGCTATAAGCAGTGTCCAGTACGTGAAGAATCTCTCGAGAAATCCTCTCTATAACGTACCCTGTACAAACCTTAATTTACACAATCTTGAAGAACTTAGTTGGGAGAATAATTTTTATATTTCTATAGTCATTATGTGGCCATGACAACCCGTTCTCGGTTTACGGCCGACCACAACAGCTCTCGCCAGACGCCTCTACTTTGCGCGCGCTTTCTCCAATTAGAAATACCAAGGGAGGATAGGGTCTTCTCCACTTGATGTTTCCGTCGGAGTCGTGGTCGTCCCCTTCGTCTTCCTTCATCGGTTTTCGCTTCGAATACCTTTCTCGCTGGAGCATCGTTATCCATACATACAGCATGCCCGAGCCAGCGAAGACGTTGCATTGCGATGCGCTGGACAACGTCAATGTCATCGAACAGTTCCTGGTTCATCCATTCATTTTTATATTTGAAGTCTACCTACCGATTTTAAACGCCCTAACTGGTTGGAATGTCGGTTCTGTTTATAGCGATGGGGTCTGGAATTTTAAAATTTTTTAGTTTTTCATTATTTGTAAGCTTTCCTTTTCTAACCCATTTCGATAGACTCGAAACATAGAACAAGGTGCGCTATTGGAAATTTTTTCAGATATCCTCTTCTCCCAGAGGAGCTTAGGGTCTCAATTATTTGGTTTAGGTTGGTTGTGTTGCTTTCATTCATCAACGGAATATTTTAACTTGAACTTAGCACCTCCAAATTCGTATTGCTTGAAGCAGGAGGATTAACAGATGACCGGTTGCCCTTCCATTTCGGCTTGAATTCATGTTTGAATAGTAAGTGATGAGGTCTTAGATTGATAATTGAGGGCCGCTCCTAACATAAGATCAGATGCCCACCGAGTAGCGACTCGGCTCCCAAAAAGGTAGTAGGATTTTTTTGTTGACTTGCTATTAGATTCTCTGCTCCCCTTTGTCGACCTTACCAGCATGGATGACCCTACCAGTAGCTACGCTACCGCTCACAGATTCCTAAAACATACTTAGCTCCCTTACCACGACTAGGTGGCAACCCACAAAGGGGTTAATATGTACGCCTTAATCTCAGGCTTGATAAGTTTAATTTATGTTTTCAAAATCGGATTTACATTATATGTTATATCTCCTAGCTTTAAACACATAACTCACTTATTTGGCTAGACTTATCAAAGTCAGACTATCTTAGATATAGCTTCCTTGGTGCCGTCAGTAAAAAACGCATTCGGGGCATAATTTATTTGCTTTTCGTCTGTTTATTAAGATATTCGCCCGTGCTCCGAAGAATCCAAACACTTTATTCAAGGATTCATTTGAGTGAGTTGAGTTCGGAAGTCAGTTTTAGTTTTATATAGGCAAGAGCCCATGAAAGATACGATAACAATATGCTTTGGGTCATAATATGTTTCTGCCTGGTTGTGGTGCTTTTCAGTTCAACATTAACATCCTAAAAGGATTTGTACTTTAAAGACCACGAAAGCCGCTGGCCATCGCAGGGAACTGTATATCAAAATGATAAAGAGCTCTTGGAGCTTTTAAGAGCCAGCTGTGTAGATTGTTAACTCGACTGATGGGATTCTCTATTTACTTGGGACTATAATTTTAATTTCAAAGTTAGAGGGTTCCTATATTGAGGTCGCATCTCGACAAAATATATCAAAATGATGAAGAGCTCTTGAAGCCCTCTATGACCCAGCTGTGTAGATCGTTAACTCAACTGATGGGATTCTCTCTTTACCTGTGACTATAATTTGTTTCCAAAGTTAGAGAAATGGGTTCGTGGAAAGAGATCACATGGTCAACTGTGAAATCTTGACAAATTAAAAGCGATTGTTTCTTTGCCAGAACGATTTCTTCCGCCAATGCTGCCAATTACTCTTCCATCGTAATTTCGTTCGAGTGAGCACTGTACCTAAATAGGTATTTGCAACGAGTGTATACCGTACAAGCGCCTTAATTAGCATAATCTAATTTAAACTTTGTTAGGCATAGCACAAAAATGATGAAAACTCTCGGCAAGCTGTGGCTCGGACCGTGGACTCTGCGGTTGCCAAAAAATGCAAATCAAGCGACGGCCACAACTTGCGACAGTTAAAAACTTTTATATTTTTACAACGAAATGAAAAGACAATAAAAAAAAATATAATAATAATATTTTACACACAGCTCAACCAACCCCAAACACCACCCACACCAACAACAAATTTCGGGGAGTCACGGTAAAAACTTTTTTGCGAAATGTGAAAATGAAAGAGCAACAAGCATAGAGTGGCATGAAGTTGGGGCAGACAGGCAGACAGACTGGCGGTTAGATCTGAATTGACAGCAACAGGAAGAGGCAACAAATGGCAGCCATGGCGGATGGGGCATGCCACACACCCAGACCCACACGTTGGCTGGCGGCGTCAAGTGCCTTAACAGATTGGCAACACAACAATTGAGTTAGTATTGTTGGCAAAATGGAGCAGGGGAGTTGGAGACGTTGTTGGTTATAGAGTGGCAGAGAGAGGGCGGGCGAGTAACATTTAATTTGCTGGAATTTTAAGCTTATTAACAGCTGCCAGTAAGAGAAAAACCGTGGCAAAACGTAGATCCTTCCCAGGCCGCTGACTATGCAAATTTGTTTTGTCATTTGCTAAGCCAGGAACAACTTTTTTCTGCACCCCCATTTTTTTTTTTAATTTAAAGGAATCAGTGCGTCAGCTTTGGGGTAATCAACCAAAACATATTGACAAGGTGTTTCGGTATATAAAATTTTGTTAATGATTTTTTGAAGTAGTAGTCAAGCTTGGGCTTCCAAAAGGGGGAGATAAGGCTACCAAACTGGTTTGGAGTGGGCAGCATAATGAAGCGCCTTAGATAACTGCCAGTAAGAAATGGATTTCTTGCTCAAGTTAGTATTTGATAAAGTTTTGCTAAGCTCCAAATCTATCTATGGTCTATACCCGGACAAATCAATCAGCGAGTGAGATTTTAATATCGTTAGACGTGCAATTTTGCATTTCTGCACCGCTGTAAGAGTTGCTTAGGTCGTTATTCGTGCAGTTTTGCATTTCTTTTTGACAAAATTAACAATCTTAATATGTCAGATGCGACATCCGGATAGCATGCCCCATTCTCTTCCCGCTATAGGTCTAGCCGTCTCCCTGAATTGCAATAAGACGTCCTGCAATATTCTTTTTATGTCTGCAACCGCAAAGTTATCTGCCTGGCGCACTCGTCTCCGCCTCGTTACCAGGGACACCTGAGTGATCCGGAACCCAGTAGAGGGTTATTGAATGGTGATGGATACGGTTGAGCGCTAGCGTCGTGGTACGGATTAGTTTACATTTTATGGTATGCGATGACAGAGCTTTAATTGCAGCCTGACTATCGACAAGAATTACAATGTTCCTTGGACTTCGTCCACATGAATATCTTAACAGATATAAATATAATATGCCCAAACCATATTTTTCCGTTTCGGTATTGAATTTTGTTGTTTTAATTGCATTCCAAAAGTCTGAGCTCTGTCACAGATACTTATCAATCAATTCCGTACCTGGCCCAATCCCACATAGCTTCAAAGTAGAGCAACTTGTTTCTTCTTCTACATCTTGAATTTCTTACTAAAAGAAGCTTAACTCAATAAAATTACAATTCACTTGATATAAAACAGGATAAAAGCAAGAAAATTCTCTATTGCATAAGCACAGGGGCTAACTGAGAGTTATATCCGTTTTTAATTAATATAAGACAAAATTTACCCAGGGAATGCAACAAGAAAAAGGCAAGGTAAGAACTTACTCTTCTCAAAGGGGGCGTGTATTCAGTTAACAAAAGTAAAAAGCCAAAGACAATGCAAATATGGACATAAATCTTAAGTGCAGACTTTCTAAAGTCTTATTGAAATCACAAGCAGACAAGATGCTGTAACATTTCGTTGAATTGTATGAATACAGTGGAGCTTCTTCTGAATGAACCATTCTAGTATGAGTTTTTAAACTTGAATTGTTAAAACTTAAATTATTCGATGTTTGGTTAAGCTATTCTTTTCTTGTATATTCTGACTAATAATAAAATAAACCATTTTAGCTTAGTACATATAAAACTAAGACCCTGATAGCGAATGCAAATTCAATGCGTAGAAATACAAAAAAAAAAACATACGTATTGAACCCAGATTACCAGATTACCCAGATTTTGCGGCAAAGAAGCACCCTTTACATAGCTTTATTTTCGTAGGCCAATTCCAAGAGGGCTGGCTTCTATATCATCTTCCAATTTTATTAAAAAACTAGTAAGCAGACGTTGTCCTGCCCTACCTTGGGTTTGAACCCAAGTTGCTTCTGCAAGATTTTTCAGTATAAATATAAGACCGAATTTAAGGAGAACTACAAAGTAATTCAATACTCATTGATAGGTTCGTCTTTCAATGAGACAAAGTTAGAGAATTCTTCAGCAGATGAATCATTAAACAATGCTCTCTCATGTTTGTTGTCAGCTGAAGTTTCTTCACATAGCGCCATAGATTTGATGATTTACTGGCAGTGTTTGGCGGAAATCGCCAGCCTCTTCACGGGCAATTCCTTGTGCTTCTTCAGTCTTTTCATTCGCAATATTCCGCATCCTTCTTGCATTATGGCTTTGTCGGGAAAGATTCGATCGTCTTGGTCGCGGCATTGTTAATGATGATTCAAAGAGAATACTGATGATTATATATTTCTTACAAAATTTATATTATCAAATTCTCTACTTAACCATAGACAAAATTACGCTTAGCTGTCATTTTTATAATTGTCAAATTTTGTACCATACTTAACTTAAAATTACGTTTAGCTGTCATTTGCGTTTTGTTATTCCACGTCAGATGCATTTTTGTTATACCATGTTTTATAATGACTTCACGGAAACGCGGTCGACCAATTTTCCACCAATTTTCAGCCAAATCGTTTCATCCGTTCTTGAGTTATAAATAGTGTAACTAACACCACTTTCTTTTATATATATAGATTGCAAATGAGCCAAATGTTTTGACAAAGTGACGTGACTCAATTCTCATGTCATTATTATGATTCACCGAAATTCTCAATCTTTATAGGTTATCCTAAATAATTGATTCGTCATGAATAAGACTCTTATTTTGTTAGCCCTGTCGCATTTAACGAGTAGCCACTGTATTATTGCGTGTATTTTTCTTCTTTTTTTGCATCTGTGTGTGATTCTTTATGTCTTTGTTTGAGTTTGGCTAATGGAAGGAACTTCCTTTACTTACTCCTTTTACAGAAGATGAAGGACAGCAGTGCCGGCAGTGCAATGCCTCTTAACAACAACAATAATAATGTTAACAGCAACAACAACAACAATAGCTGCGTAAGCACAGCTTCCGGTGCCTCTGGCAGCGCTGCCACGCCCACACAAACTCCAGCCGCCGCCCAACAGCAGCAGCAGCAACAACAACAAGTTGCAACTGCCACAACGCCACCGCATCAACAGCAACAAGCACAGCAACAACAACAACAACAGACGCCACGTAAAAGCAACATACACGAGCTACGCAATCAGGATTATGTGAGTCGTCTAATGGCGGCCACACCCCCTTATCTCTACTCAGCGCCCGTAGGACCCAATAATTTATTTTTTAGCGATATGTTGCGTTCTTTGGTGCAAGCGCGCAATAATGAGACAGCTCGAGTCTTGCAACTGCAACAACAACAACAGCAGCAGCAACAACAACAGGTAAGAAAATGGAAATGGAAGGGGAAAATCTTGGGGTTTACGAAATTACTGGGAGTACAAAAAATTGTATCCCAAAAAAGAGACGCAACGAAGAAAAAAAGCTTCTGTCGTAATCGTGATATCTTGCATTTCTAAAGACGTGGGTACAGACGGTATCGAATTTAGTTTCTATCTTCAGAGTTACAAAACTACTCGGAGTACAAAAAATGTTATCCTAATAAAGAAAGGATGCAACGAAATTTCTGTCGAAATCGGGATGGTTTATTTTTCAAAAAACGTGGATAGAGACGGTACCGAATTTAGTTTCCCATCTTGGTACTCCCAATCTTCAGCAATCTTGGGGTTCCAGAACTTTTTCTTTGGCATCGGAACGTAGACCCGTTAGCCAGTCGTTTATGGAGTTTCGTTGGGGGTTACCAACCAGGAGTCCCACAAGAATAAGTTCTCCGCCCTCTTATTATTATGCCACCCAGGGGGAGGTTACACTAATTTCTTACTCTGGTAACAGCTCTATTGCAGGCTCGCTCTCCGAACCATTATTTTGACACTGTTTTACAATTTCAACGACGGAACACCTCGGTGCTCCAAATCCAAAAAGATCGCTCCCAAGCTCAATATCCTCTCAAGAAATTTGATAAACAAAACTTTATAAATTGATGAGGATTATATCAGAACCAGCGGTGCATCCACGCCCCGTTGAGTCTGGAATCCCTTAAAAGTTGGGAAAACGGTCTAACGACTTCTGCGAGTTTTGATTATATATGTATATAAACTTCGAAATGAAAATCCCCCCCAAGACCAAATCCTGGTCGGAACCTTTGAATGCTGCGGTTTTTTCTTGCGTGTTTTAGGATTCGGCAAGTCCAAAATCCCGATTTGAAAAGGTTGCCCCTCCCTGATATGGTTTGTTGAAGCTTTGATTCGGATTCGGCGACCCAAAAACCACAATCTGATTCTCGATCGATATATTTTTTGTGTGGCCATTTAATATCTTGCAGTTTGTCCAGAATAAGAAGAGAATGCCTCGGTTTTAAATTAATGTCATTTATAAGTTCCTTTTTTTGGGTTTGTATTAGGACTCAGCGAGTCCAAAAACATATCATAAATGCTAGATATCCGGTTTTGAAGAGTTTCATGCTGTGGTCTTTTGAAACTTCGATGCGGATTCAGCGATCCCAAATACTAGTAAACTTAATCTGAATGATGAAGAGTTTGCCAAAGTGGTCCATAGTACTCGGTTTCAAATTATAAGTGTCACTTAATGCTCCATGACTTATCAGAACCGTATTAAGGGCAGTAGCGGATGCACAGGAGGGGCTTTCGGGCTTACAACAATTCTAATCAGACGCGGAGAGAGATAGAGGATTGTTAGAAGCATCATAAGCTTAGACCAAGTGGCGACCCCGACAATGCTCCCCAATCCTCAACATACTAGCTATCATACTAGTTCAAAAAATGTGGGACAACGATTTTAATTCGAATTGTTTGTTTGTTTCCTTTTTCTTTCATACTGTGACATACCATCCCAACAACAGCAGCAGGCTGCGCTGGTAAGACGTCCTCGCAAGCGCTCCTGGTCACATCGTCCTTACTACGAGCAGCTGCGCGAGCGTCGCGATGCAGAGGAAAAGCAACAGCAACAACAACAACAGCAGCAGCAACAACAAGCCGCAGTAGCCGCCATAGCTGAGAAGCCTCTGGAGCTGACCAACAAATCTGCTTTCTATCCCAAATACAGCAAGCTGGAGGAGCTAAACAAGGATACCAAACCCATTAAACCTTTGCTGGCTGGTGAGCTTCTCGGTGGCGGCGGCGGTGCCGCGGACAGCACGCTACAAGATACACCGCCGGCTGCTTCCTTGCCGCCACAAGATCTGGTGCTGCCGCCACCGCCACCTGTCTGGTATCCGCCGCTATACACACCCTATGGCATAGATCCCTTGCATTTCTTTATTGATCTACGCGTCTCCGGGCATATCTACGATCGTAAAAAAGAGAACGTCTCACCGCTGTCCAGTGCCAGCAATAACAACAACAATACCACCGCCAGCTTGTCCGAGGACAACAGCAGCAGCTCCAATGGCACACAGCTGAGCAGCGCTGCCGCTGCAGCGGCAGCAGCAGCCAACAATCTACTAGCCTTGCCCAGCAAACAGCAGCAGCAGCGCCACGGTTCCGCCTTTACCGTGCCCATACCAAAATCCGCGGGTCTGCAAAGCGACGCCGCCATTAATCTGTGTGCGGCAAATGGCGCCGCCGCTTTGGGCAAATTTGAACATTACGCCAAGTACTACGACTTGGGTGAGAGCAAGGAGAATCAGCCGGCGGCTAGCACAGCAGCGGCTGCTGCAGCGGCAGCGGCCAATTTCTCCAAATCGGGTGCCAGCTATATGTTGCAACATTTGCCGCGTCTTTATAGTCAGTTTGCGGCACAGGCTCAGGCGCAGGATGGCAGCGTTGGCTATGCCAATGATGTGGACAACAAATCGGAGTCGGCAGATTTGTGCGATGATGATTCGGTGGGACGCGGCTCCAGTGATACCAATGTGGGCCATGAGGGCAGTAATGGTGGTCAACCTGATCGGGATATAGATGTGGAAATCATAGACTCCATTAAATATCGCACGGATGGTGAGAGCAGCCGTTGTTCCAGCAATGATGAGGCCTCAGTGACGCAAATTGATTAGTATATGAACGCTTTTGCAAAACGCTTACAGTGTTGTGTTTCCAGACAAATCAAATAAAAACAGAGAAAATTTAAAATGAAACTCTTTTTTTTAAGTGAGTTTGCTAAAACCACTTGCATTTTGAGGAAATAGTAGCTGAGTTGGGATAGTATAATATTAAGTTGGGTTGTTCTTTTGCGCATAACTCTGGAAGTATTTGAGTTACTGAGTTATTGATTTTTGGGCTTTTAGGCTGGTAAGTAGCTATAGAATACAAGCGAAAATTAACATTTTAAGGAGTGTCTGTTAGTGAGCGTCTTAAATGTCTAATATGAACCGCCACATATAACTAGGAATATCAGAAACAAGGCGGATGGACTTTGGGCACACTGTGTTCGTTTTTCATATAAATCGAGCACTCTCGTCAAGATACAAAGCAGAGAGCACTTCCGAACTGCTGCGTTTCTACAAGAGCAGGTCTGATAGAAGAGGATGCATTTGCTCCAATACGACTCTTGTCGCAGCTGCGAAGATGATGAGCATATAGAAAGAGAGCTACATCTCTTGTGTGACTGCTCTGCACTTCTTAGGTAAGGGGCCGTACACAAATTACGAAACCAGTTCAGGGGGATGGGGAGTCTATGTTTATGTAATGTAGTCAATAATATTCGGTTCCAGAAATAGTGGGAATTATTTTGTACTTATTTGTTCCGCCAAATTGCGAATTTTTCAAATTTTTTTTTTTAATTGCTATGTTAGGACTTAAATGGATTGGCGTACGGCATCTAACGTACTAAGCATCTGGTTAAGCGCTTCTTTGCGGACCTGAGCAGGCTAACAAACCTACCCAAAATGGGCTTCCACCGGCTATTTTGCTTCATGCTCAGCACTTATATGCTTATCCCCCCTACCATTGCTTTTTTTATGCTTCTCTGTTATGTAGGCATCACAAGATAATATAAGATATCCTGATGATCTCCTTATCACCACTAAACGCTTACCTAAAATTCACTTCACACTTTTTTGATCAATACCTAAACGTGAGATATTTTTAGTTTGAAAGTTCGAAATATATGAGCTTTCTGTTTTTAATATAGTTATACCCCGTACTTAAAAGGGTATACTAGATTTGTGCAATGTATGTAACGGATAGAAGAAGGCGTGGCAGACCCTAAGGCCTTTTCGAATTTTCGGAAATTATAGGTATAAATATCGAATTTCACCAAAAAATTAACTTCAATTGGAAAGTTCTTAGTAGAAATATGCAGTTTTCAAGAATAAAAATACAAGGTATTCCACTGTCGGGCACCGCCTCGACTGTAACACATTTTTTTAAATAGTGATACTTTAAGTACACAAACTTTAGGAAATTACTTTAAAAAAAGGGTACTTTTTCGGATATGTGTGGAATTCACGATATGGTATTTTATAAGCCTGTGGCAAAAGCATACATATAGGTAACTGAATTGTTAGATTGTTGAGCCCTGATCCAACTGTTAGAAGATGACGCAATGCGTAGTGAGCGCAGGTTCGCTTTATACTGGAGCTATATAAAACAGTGAACCAATAGAGACCACATTTATGTCACCTGTATTTTACTTTAGATTAGACTTTTGTGTAAAGCTTGATCGAAATTAGTCTAGTATTTCATACAGCTGTCATACAAAAGTTGAACCAGCAGGCAAATTGGCGCACGTCTTTGTGTCATGTTGTTTTATCGTATTGTTGTCCTCAAAAATAAAGGTTCGATAAAAACAAATTGAATTGGTGGAGTGTTTAACCATGAACCACCATTTAGAAGGTGACGCAATGCGCATTAAGCACAGGTTCACTTTTATACTGTAGCTACATACCTAAAGATCAAAAAGATCCCGGAAAGGCGTTTTTTAAAAGGCGCGCGCAAAATGAATCGGTATATTTATATTTTTTATTACGTTGGTAGGACTGTTTTTGACATCTTGTTGAGCTTGATCGAATCATCCATACACTTCTGGTAGGTCTGAGCAGGGATGGCTTTGAGTTCCTTCTTCAAATATTGTTTGATGATCTCAATTGTGTCAAAACGCTTCCCTCTTAATACCAATTTGAGTTTGGGGAACAGGAAAAAGTCACACGGTGTTATATCTGGTGAATACGGAGCCTGAGCGACCACATTCGTTAAGTGTTTGGCCAAAAATTCCAAGATAATGAAAAAAAAAAATTCAATATTTTTGGCACGAGTCGGGCCGCGACGAATTTTATGCTCAAAACTTCAAATCAAATAGTGTTTGGCTGATCCATATGAGATGCCAAGGTCTGTAGCAATCTCACGAATACCGACACTACGATCAGTGACGTCTTCACGACCCTCTCTGAACAATTTGTACCACTCGTTTGCCTGTGTTTTAAACATACAGTACTCAGTGAAGGCCTTTTGCAACATCTTAAGCGAATCGGAGCACGAAAATTAATTTGCAACACAAAATTTCAAGCAAACTCGTTGATACAAGTATTTTTCCATTGCAAAAATCGAAGAGCGTCCTTTTTTCCACTAACAACAACAGCTGCCAAACCAATACTAATAAGGCAAATTGCGTTCAAATTATGACAAGATGTCAAAAACAGTCCTACCAACCTAATAAAAAAAGAAATATGCCGATTCATTTTGCGCGCGCCTTTTAAATCGAAATTCCCAAAAACTTTTTGATCGGTATAGTATAAGAAATCGTAAACCAAACGGTAACAAATTTATGTTACCTTTAATTTATTTTAGACTTTTGTACTTAAAAATAAATATTCGTTTAAAATAAGTCTACCAGAATGTTGAATGATGAGTCCAAATTTAGAAGGTGACGCAATGAACGCAGGTTCAGCTTTATAATATAGATTGTCCATTCAAATTTGTTGTTGATAACCGTGCCAAAGTTTTTTGTGAAATGCCTTTGTAGGCATTTAACCCCTAGATATGAGAGACTTAAGAATTTTTGTTTTCAGTACTTGGGAGTCCTAAGCACTGGTTTAATATCCTTTACAGACATTCTCGGCAGTATTGCTTTTAGATGCATATTAATAATAATAGCTATTAGTGGAAAACTGCATTCGTTTACTACTCAATGGTGTGTCTTTTCATAAACTATATCTTAATTCCAAAAATTATTATTTTTTACCATATTCATTTCTTTAAGTTATTTAAGATGGCTGACATCTGACATCAATTGCATCACAAATATCAACATTCGTTTTAAAAACATCACTAAATTGAATTCAATTTCAATCAGACAAAATTATAGCTTTTCTTTTTCAGCCGATTTTTTTCTACCCTTTTTTTTGTTGCTCCTTTTGCTCCTGCTGGCAATTACCTTGCACTGCAGTTTTTCTGCCTCAATGCGTCTCTGGTCGCTGCAAAATTCAAACTTCTGCATGTTCATACATTTGATAAAAAAAATATTACAAAAAAGTACAAAAAAAAAACAAGTATACGTAACAAGAGCAGCGGGAACAAGAAGGACAAAAAAAGTGCATTGGCAACGTCGGAGCGGAAACGGAAACAAGGCGGCCGCATTGGCAGTCACAGTTACACTAACGGTTGGTTACAGTTCCAGTTGGCAGCCCGTAAAGGACTTGGCAACATGAACGTGCATGTTCATTATGCGCCCGGGCGCAAACAAAATCAATGAATGGTGTAAAAATTAATATCCTGTGCGCAAATGGAATAAAACCAAAAACCAAAAAAAAACAGAATTTTTTAAATTATGAAAAAATGCTACAGCAGCAATAAGAACTGCATAGGGGCAGTTGGGGGCGTGTAGCCCGCCAGCCGGCAGCAGTTTTAATTTACACAAAGCGTAGTCAGGCGTGTAATCGGGCGGGGAATGGAGCACGGGTGACGGATGCGGGATGCGGAATGCGGAATGGTACGAGCTAAAAACATTTTGCAAAGACATTTAAAAATTTGCCTTGAGGCGCACAGATTGTCGGATAGACGCGCTCAAATGATTTATGAAATTGCTTTTGCACTTGCCTACTTTGAGGCGCTGAAGATGATATAATGATGGCGATGTTGATGATGATGATGGTGACGCTGGAGCTGGAGATGATGAATGCGACAAATCATAATGACGGCTTCAGAGCTACTTCAATATTGCCAAGTCAATTAGGGATAGCTTGCTGTCATTTTTTTTTAGAGTTAAGAGCAATAAATTTAACTTGTGTACAATAAATTCGGGAAACTTATCAAACCTAAATAATGGAAATTTTGAAAATATTGTTGCTGGTAAATTTTGTATGGCAGCTATATGAAAAACTGGACGAATGTTGATCAAACTTTACACAAATGTCTAGTCTATAAATAGAATGCAAGTGACATAAATTTGGTCTCATACAGATGTTTTCTGGATACAGGCAGAGCTTAGAGACAAGGATAGTGAACCTCCACAGCCTAGCATCTCTAAACTGACGTATGCCATACCTATGTCAATCTAGTCAAGAAGTAACAGAGCAGTAAAGAACTGTCAGACCAAAATAAATGTCGGATTTCAGGTATTGAATTAGCGCTAGATCATGTAGGTCAGAGATATTTAGACCTGCTTGGGTGGGTTCCTTATCATACTTGCATTCCCACGACCGAAATTGCAGATAAGCACGAGCAAGATCCAAGCCCCCAAATATAACCTTTATGTGACTTTGCAAGATCCCAAGTTAAAAAAAAGAAAAATTCACAGAAATCGCAGATAAGCAAGTGCAAGCTCTAAACCCCCAAATATTTCCTTTATATGACTTTGCAAGATCCAAAGTTAGAGAAAAAGAAAGATTCAGAGAAACTACGGACTCGTCGGAAGGAAAAAACCTATTTAGAATTTCACAATATTGGGTTAGTTTATGTTAGCTTGGCTGCCCAGTCCATATAGCAAGATCACCCAGAGAATATGGGATCTGGGATATGTTGCCTAATCTGTTTGAAGAAGAGAAAAACATAAAAAGGAAGGGGCGAAGGAGTGGCACAATAATACTATAGAAAAATTATAAAGTTGTACTGAATTAATTCAAAGTACTTTTATTGAGTCAATCGGTACAAATTCTTAGTAGTCCACGAAATATCACCCTAGTACATATTCCACTTCCTTCGATAACTCGCTTATCAAAATCCCCTTCAGAAATTACGGTCCCTGGAATGTCTTCTTTGCAGTTGTATCGATTTTCCTTGATCTCGATTAAAAAATGAAGTTAGAAATGCAGCTGTTCCAGATCTCCATTATAAGTGGGGGTAGGACAAAGTGGCAACCTTGTGCTTGCCCAGAAGCTTGCTCACCAGCATCGCAAAAATTTGACAATCATACTCCAGATTGTCATATTTTAGCCAAAAGTATATCCGTACCCATTATCATTTTTTTGAGTGATGAAATTTTAGACACATATTCTTCAAAGATTGAACCTGAAAGATTTTTCTGGAAAGCTTAAGTGGCCTCATATTTTTTAAGATAAAGACAATTCAGACCAAAGTTTAAAAATATAAAAAAAGGGAAAACTAATTTTAGCTTATTTAAAAAAAAAAATCGGTTAACGTGAATTGAGCCATATTTTACACATACTCGTAAGTACTAGATATGAGTTCCACGTGCTTGGAAAAATAGCCTATACACAAAGTATTGAATAGTCCTAAACAGTTTTTTAAGATTATTCGTTTATAGCGCTCCGAAATTTGTTTTTTCACCCACTTTAACCATTGTAAGCCCCATCTCGTTATTGGCTATGGAACAGTCTTCCTCCTCTAAACTAAAAGCACGAATTTTCTTTTCGAGCTTTTGCTTCATCTTGGATCGAGACAACATTACTTGAAAGCGAAAAAGAAACTTACTCTTCCCACTATCACTGGACTATAACCCAAGAACGAACTCTTCAAAAGGTTCCCCAGTACCCCTAACCTTTACCCCAATAGCATACAATAACTTTGCTGGTACAGTCTATACAAAAGCTGTCGATAAATCGCTCAACTCAGCTAAGTTTTTCAGGACGAAGACAAATAAAAAACCAAGAAAAAATTATCCAACCTAAAGTAGGAGGAGTTAGGGAGTGGTTTCCATTGTCAGACGGCTGCTCATCATTGTGTAATCAAAATAAGTAGCTTCAAGTCCTAAGTGAAATTGAAATTCAACCTAATTGCAGGAAATTTATAACGCAACTTAACAGTTGACAGATTTTTTTCTTTTTGTTGTTGTCCTTGTATTTCTCAAGTTCCGCTGGCACAAAGGGGTTTAGGGAGTTTTTTTTATGCTTTTGTGTTGGTGGGTTCGGCTCGATATGAATACTTTTTGGTTATTCATAAATCTTTGCAGACGCTCATAATTCATGCAGCAGTCGCTTGAAAGTTTCCTTTATGCATTGTTGTTGTTTTTGTCTGATTGACATTTTTAGGGTGGGGCAATAAGCTCAAATTGCGCTAAAGTTTTTCCCAATGACAAGGCGCGCTCGGTTTAGAGCTGTTGCATAAGGAAAGAATAAGGGATATAGCTGACTGGGGGATACACTGCAGAAACTTTTGCATTAAGGATTGGCTCAGTTTTACAACTTTTATTTCGAATGGCTTCACGAATAACTTGAGTCAATTTTTGTATAATCGATTTGACACAATCTTTATAACATAATTTTCCAGTAAACCACGTAGGATTTTCTCAAACTAATAAAAAACTTTTTATTTTACAACTTACTTTTCAAGATTTATTTTTTTTTACGATAAAAACCAATTTTTTATTGATATTTTGGGTCCAAAACTGAGCAGGGTGTAGGTGTTGGAGTCGTTGAACCCAACACCAGAATCTCTACTGCAATGGGCATCTGGCCTGCGTCTTTCAAGCAGAGATTCATGCTATATCATCATATCATCTTGGAGCATCTCCTTCAGGATGGTTAAAGAATGTCATAATTACCACCAACCCCTGTCCTCCCGGAACAAAGTAGTGCTATGTTGAGTAGACACTTAGAAATAGATGGTAACACGATCGCTGACGATCTAGCACGTCAGGGTGCCTCCACCTTGTCTACATCTCCTGCGCCTTTCTGTGGTATTCTGTGGTTCTCTTTACCGGGGCTGCATCAAGCAAAGGTGCTTGTCAAACATCTGGATATGATCAAGACAAAAGGTCTTGGCAGAGCGGAGTTAAAACTCCTGGTAGCATAGCTATCTGGCCACCACACTGTTAGATACTATCTACAGAAAATTGGCCTATCGGACTCTTCAGAGTGCAGACTCTGTCTCGAAGACGATGAAACCACCAGACATATTCTCTGTGACTGCCCAGCGCTGGTATGGGACAGAGCCTGTCACATGGGGAAGAAACGGATTGGTCCCTTCCATCTTCGGTCAATACCAACAAAAGACCTACTGCTATTCTTGCGGAAGCGGCACGTCTTTTGCCGTAATTTATGGGTATGGTACAAAAGATTTCTTGGTCGCTGTGCCCCACCTCTTAGTGAGAAACCCTTATGGGAAAAACAAAATTGATAATTTAAAAAAATCCCCCGTAGCTCATCTGCTTTCTGTTCATAGATTAAGAGGAAAAAAATATCTTTATAGTTCAAATCAATGGAGACGTGAAAGCCTTTCTAAAAATTATTCAAGTACTCCTAGCTCTCTATAGACGCCATTTTATCTTTTATTATTTTGGAAAAAATATTTTTTGTATGTATCGTTAAAATTTAACTAAAACTCAAGAACATATTATGAAGCGCTGGCAACGTGGGCCTTCGGCTACAAAATTAATTTTTATTGCTCAAAATAATATCGTCCCCATTTGGCTTTTGAATATGAAATAATGTTACTTTGAAAAAAAAAAAGAAAAAATTTCCTTAACCATACTCCACTCAGTTGTTGTAACATGCAATCTCTAATATCCCATGTACCCTATACATAAAGTGTATAGAAAGAAAATAGCAGAAAAAAAAGCATAAGAAGCAAGATTCCAAACCCTTGTAGTGCTTTAAACTGGGGGTTGGGGGTGTGTTTTAGACAAACAATGCAGCATTTTTCAATTGAAATTTTCTCAAGGGGGACCGCCGAGCTTCGAGTGCATGGGCGTGTTGACAGCTTAAAGCTTTCTATTTTAATTGTCTGTGGATTTGTTTATTTATGGGATTGCCAACCAAAGTAGAACGAGTAAAAGTATCTCAAAAAGACAATTATTTTCAATTTAAGGCAAATATTTGCAACAAATATTAAAAAGTAGGCTTCGAATTGATGAAATAAAAGAAACTGCATACCACATCTCTTGCAATGTTTCAAAACGGAAAAATGGCTAGAAATACAGATATTGTTTAGGAGCAAATCTATAAAAATAAAATGGCAATTGAAGAATATTTTTTAAACACTATTTTCTTTATCTTTGAAAGTTTTAAGCCGTTTGAACATTTATAGTTTAAAAATATGTTTTACATGAATATCACATAAACTTTTTCTTTTATTTAAAGTAAAAATTCTTAAAAATGTTCCTATTAGGCATAATTGGTTATCATCGATTTATGTTCTAACAATTTTATAAGATGAGCCTGTAAATTATGTGATATGTATAAATAGAATTAGAATTTAAAAAATTGTGGCTTTATGACAAGAAAAATTAATTATATGTGCAGACTAAAACAAAAATAAGCTGACAAGAGTTTTCTTTATTTAAAATAATTTCAAAAGCTGTTTTTATAAATAATTTAATTATATTTTCAATCTGATTAAATATTGGAATATCAATTATCATCGTTAAAAACGATAGCCTGAAGCAATGGAATCCTTATTTAATTTTTTTAATAAATGTAAACTGTAAATGATTATTGATACTTTTTTCTCGAAAGTTTATTTAATTTAAATTTAGTGAAAATAAAATGATTATAGGTAAAAAAAAACAAATCATGGCGACTTACCTGCATAACCCATTCTAGTGTGATTCATCTAAAGTTCAATATTATTTTATTAAATTATTATTTGCTCTTAAAGCAAAATAATAACAAATTGTCAGTGTAAACTTTATACTCTTCAAATAACCAAATTGGCTACAGGGCATCACAACAACAAAAAACAGTAATTACACACACCTAAAAAAAGTAGCTGTAAAAAAACACCCACACTAAAGCAGAAGTAGCTGCTATTAATTCAACACATAATACATATACAGCTTACAGTTATTGAGTTCACCGTAATTAAAAAAAAAAACCAAAGAGAGCAAAGAGATCAATTTTTGCTCTATACACCCACACACACAAGCGCTTGCAATTAATACATTCACTGCACTAAAAAAATAAAACAAAAAAAACAGTGTTAGCTTACATTATTGCGCACCTTTTCACACCCACGCTTATTATACGAAATGTTAAATTGCCTTCCTTTTACAGTTTTCACTGCCATCTTTTATGCGCATTTTATACATTTTCTGGATTTACTTAATTAAAACAAAGCCGCATATAAATTAATTGTTTTCAAGTATTGCTGATTATTTCACTAGCTATTTGAAGACATTGTAACACTTTTTTGGAATGCATTAACTTGTTAATTTTACATTAAACTGCAGCGCGTGAGCGACCGTGTCAAAGGCGCGATTTACTATTTTTTATTCTCTTTTGTTTCACCTTTCCTTAGATCGTTGCAATAAGTGTTATACACTTGACTTCAGCAGAGCGGGAGAGACAGAATAGACGTGAGGGAGAAATATAAGAGAATTACAAGAACAACTAAGCTAAACGGTTACAGTTACATGTTTAACACTTTCTCTATTTCGTTTAAAGCTGCTTTCTTACGCGCTCAGCGCAACAGAGTTACTATTGTGTTGTCCTATTCGCACTACTTATGCGTTGGCAGAGTGAAGGTGATAAATAAAAGTAAAATTGATCCTTGCCAAATGAAGTTCACGAAATGAATGAAATAAAAGCAGCGTAGAAAAACAAATGGGGCGAAAAAAGATTTACAGTATGTCAAGAAACTCTTTACACACTGAAAATAAATTTTATTTTTTGACTTTAGATACGAATATAAAGGCTTTTTATTTGAAATTATAAAGTTTTTTTTAATGGATAACAATTCAGTGATATGTCTTAAGTAATACGCAAAAACAAAAAATGGAAAATTATAAATAGACAACTTATAAATCATCAAAAACAATCGTGACTCATTTTTGGCACTGTCAAGAAACTCTTTACACAAAATATTTCATTTTTGGCGCGATTTATATTTTATTGTAAATAGTTTTCCTTGAAACTGCAAACATTTTCACCAAGTCCGCAACAGATTTGCCCAACTGATGATGATAGTATATCAGTTGGATTACGTCAAAACTCAATCGTTTGCCAGGCATTTTAAAAATTTAAGAAAATCGTCTTTACATGTGACCCGGTCTAAATTTCACAACCAAATTAAAAGCAAACCAAGAACAGAGCAGCATTCAACAACGCAATAAGCAAAGCTAACGGTAAAGTAACGTTTTTTCGTAGAATGAGATCAAAACAGAAGTCGAAAACGAAATGTGTAAAGAGTTTCTTGACAGTGTCAAAAATGAGTCATGATTGTTTTTGTTGATTTATAAGTTGTCTATTTATAATTTTCCATTTTTTGTTTTTGCTTATTACTTAAGACATATCACTGAATTGTTATCCATTAAAAAAACTTTATAATTTCAAATAAAACGCCTTTATATTAGTATCTAAAGTTAAAAAATAAAATTTATTTTCAGTGTGTAAAGAGTTTCTTGACATACTGTATGTACTTTAAAAGCGTAATTGAGTGAATAGTGAATTTTTTTTTATTTCAGCTGCTTTTGCAATTAAATATGTTTATTTACTCATAAAATAAAGTCAAAAAAGTCTACAAAACTTAAGTTTATTTATTAAACTAAAAACTAGCAGCAAAAGCTTTCGGCTTTATACATTATATTCATATATTGCATTAAATTGTATTTATTTAGTTTTATTTATAAAATTATAAATTAGGATTAATTCTAAAATAAAAAGGTTTTGAAGCCAGAGCAACGTTGGCTTTCAGGCTACATTAAATTTTATTTCACTAAATTGTTAAAATAAATACATATATATTTTTACAAAAACTTTTTTTACAAATTGTGTAAGAAACTTATTGCTGTACGTTCTTTTAACATTTTATAAATACTTATTTAATTATAATTAACAATAACAGATTTCTATAGAAACTTGCTGTTATTTTTTATTTTTTTTTTATTAAAATTATTTACTAAATTTACCTATTCTCTAAAAACAGAAAGATTTACAATCTCAAATCAATAAAATATGAAAAAAAAAATAAATTTGTAATAAACATATGAATTATTACTATTAATATTTTATCCAAACTGACCCAAGCATTTAATATATTAATGCATAATAAAAGTACAATTTATTTTGCTTTATAGCTAGTCATGATAAAACCGTTAAACAAATATAAACTGCGCCATCTAAGTGTCACACTTTGCAGCCAAACGAGTCGTAATATTTAATATTTGCATTTTAAGGAAATATGCGTTTTTTATTTAAAGAATGTATCAAAAAATTATTTAACATTAACTAACAGCCCCATAATTTGACTATTTTTAATTCTAAAAGTTAAATAAAGTCCAAATTGTATAAAATAAATGACATAATAACCGTTAAATGCACTTTACACGCGTTGGCTAGCGCCATCTACTCGCCATACTTTGCTTTCAACTGTCATTCAACACAACACTTTAAAAAGTTACTAATTCTTTTTAAAACTAACATTTAACATTGGCAAACTTAAACGAGATATTAAATTAATAAATTATATGCCCAATTGTGCACAACTTTAAAAGTTACGTCTCAAAATAAACAAAATAACAGCCTATAGCAAAAATGCTGCATTAGCCATCTATTGTCGAAACTTAACAATAAATTCTGTTCTGTGGCGGAAATTTAAGCGATAAATTTTTGCAAACGATAATAAGCAAGAAATTTCTATAAAATGTTTAAAGTCAACTAAATATAAAGCCTAATTTTTTAGCAAATGATAAATAGCAAGCAAATTCTATCAAATATTTAAGGTCAACTAAATCTTAAGCCTAAATAACGTTAAAAAAAATATACCAAAAAACTGCGCGCCATAGCTGCAGCTGCAGCGCCATCTATTGCACTAACTTGAAGACATTTAGTTAAAGCAACAGTTTTCTAGTGACTTTAGCAAGCGTCTTTATTTATGATATTCAAGTTAAAATGAAATATTACTGTTTAAATAATTAAATAGATTAATAAAGTTCACACTTTTTGCTAAAATGTAAAGATAGCTGTTGCCCAACGCAAATTTTGCCATTCACCGCCTGGCGCTGCCAACTTAAGTATTGTATAAGTTAAGCTACAGTTGGCAGCTCTTTTGCTTACCTTGAGCGCGCATATTTAAATCTAGCGTCACATGGCGCGCCCAAGCAAATAGTGAAAACTGTGCACATGTATGCATTTGTAAAAAAAAAAAATAAAAAATTTATTAGCAACAAGGCTAACCTCGTTGACCAAGTCGATAGTTAGCACCTGGCTTTTTTTTCTAGCCATTCAAGCAGCAAACAAACTCCGCAAGCTTGTTATGTATGTGTTTATATGGAGTATAATAATTTTTTTATTAACAATTCGTAGAGGCATCGATTAACCTTCGGCAAATTATCACAAACATGCGACTGTTTGCGTTTTACTTTTATTATTTTCAATTTGTTTTCATATTATTATGATAATAAATACACATGTATGTATGTATGTGTTTAGGGTGTATAACGCTGATACATAATTATATAAAAATTATTGTACATATAGCACTTTGTATGTTTATGTATTATGCATCTGTGGAAAATTTTAATGCTATTTTGTTAAAAGCTCTCAATATTTTCATTACACCAGTTTTTGGCCTTGCTATGCGCTTTACATACATATATTTGTAATATATGTACATATGTATATGTTAATTTATCTACAAAAACAAATTTGTGAAGCAAAAAAAGTTTTGTTTATATGTACATAAAAATTTAAATGCTTGCTGCTTGTTCTTACACCACACAGCAATGTACAACCGGCATCAGCACACTCTTTTTCTCTCTCTCTCACACACAACACACACACAAACATGCCAGTTTGTTTGTTTGTTGGTGCTGCTCTCTACGCATGCGAGATGCGCTAATTGAGGCAACACGTCGCCAAAAGCGAAGAACAACTAACAACCGAAAATGTTTTTTTTTTATATGAACATGTAGTACATATGTACATAAGCATCATACATAGTTTCCAGCGCATTTTCAATACTCTTTGTTCGGCATATAGCCGTGTGCTTGTATAGGTGAGCGGTATTTTGTTGCCGTGTTTGTTATTGTTGTAGTACACAAAACAAAACGTTTACAAAAGTTAACTGCGCATTTTACGATGCGTCGCCAAAAATCACAACAAAGCCGAACGAAACAGCAAGCAAGCAAAATCAAAGACAATGTAAACGAGATCACTTCATGTTCGCGTCTGTTGACATTGCAAACTGAGCGAATTCCAAAAAGCGAGAGCGAGCTGGCTAGCAACTTGCCCAGTAGGAAATGCGGCATGAAGACATTGTATACAAATATGTAAATACCTAAAAGCTTGCATTTCAAGTAAGGGTGCATGTTCGTAGTTTTTAACTGAGTTTGCCTATATATGCAATATATATATTTCTATGCTACATTGTGAACAGAATATAAATCATTTTAATTATTTAACCAAAAGCAACAAAAATTATACATTTTATGTATTGAGGGAATTCCCAAAAAAGAACCACCGTTCCGCAAAAATTTTACGTTTTAAAAGCAGATTTTGTCAAGAAATGTTAATTAAATTCTAAGTACAAAACAAAGAAATGTGCAAATTAATAAAATGGTAAAAATAGTGTCACGTGCAAAAGCGATATAAAAAAAATCAAATTTTTTCAATTACATTTAAACCATTTAAGTAACATTTTTGCATAACATTACAAAATGTATCCATATAAATATTCGATAAATATAATTTTTGCCACGTAAACCACTTACATTAAATTTTTTACGTGCGAATAACTTTATTTTTTGCCAATATCGCTTTACCACACAGACTGTGTAAAGAAGTGTTAATTAAATTCTAAATACAAAGAAAAATATATATATTATGTATAATTGGAAATTAATAAAGTACTAAGAACTATGTCGCGAAAGCGATTTAAAAAAAGAACCAAAGTTTTAAATTAAATTAAAACCATTTTAGTAACATTTTTGCATGACACTGCAAAATGAAACCATATAAATATTTGATAATTGTTTAATTTAATTTTCGCCACGTAAGCCACTTAAATTTGTTTTGCGTGCGAATAACTTTATTTTTTTGCCAATATCGCCTTACCATAAGCGTTTTACAACAGATTGTGTAAAGAAATGTTAATTTAATTATAAATACAAAAGAAATATAATGTACAATTGCAAATTAATAAAATAGTAAAAGCCATGTCACAAACATTTTTAATTAAATTAAAAACCTTTTAGGAACGTTTTTGCATAACATTTTAGAATTTATTCATAGAAAAATATTAGCAGGTTTCGTTGAAATTGATAAATTTAATTTTTGCATCGGAAACCACTTAAATTCATTTTTTTTAGGTGCAAATAACTTTCTTTTTTGCCAGCATCTCTTTACCGATGCTGTAAATAGAGCTTTTCAAGAGCTCTCTGCTAAATATAAAGTTAACCCAATATAAATTTTAGTTTAAGCTTACTTTCATTTTTAATTATTACGCCGGTTGCATTAAAATGTATTAAGCTGCTTGTAACTAATCAAAGCGTTCGCAAAATTTCCAACTGGGCAATCGATCAACATTATTAGCTGTATGTGTGAGCGTTCGCCGCTTTGCAGAGCGGCTCGCTCACTAGCGCTTGCCCTCTCATTCGTTCTTTTATTTTGTTTATATTAATTACTCGTTTATTTTTGATACTGCTATTAAAACGCAACAAAAACAGCAACAATGTGACGATACGTGTGTGTGTTATAAATCAGCCAAAGATGACAAACAAACAAAAATATGTGGCAACGTTCATTTGTATCTATTGAGCTGTAAAAAGTAAACAATTCCAAAGCGATAAATAAATAAATAAATACATATGTATGTACATACATAGTAATAATAACAATACAAAAAAGAGTCAACAGCTGAGAGCAGCAGCAACAACAAAAAAATTGGCAAAACATTTATGAAATTGAAAACTTTATTTTATGCAATTTTCTGACTATTTTTACACGCTGTTTCATACACATGCATACATATGTATGTAAATACATAGTATGCTTAAATATACATATGCATATACTAGCACACAGATGATTATTCTACGTTGAATGCAAACAAAATTAAACATGGCCAAACGTCAAATGTGCGCCCAGTGTCAGCCCCCCGCTGCACACACACACACACACATATACAGTGACACTCGCCGACGCTGACGTCTCAACGGTAGCCGCGGCAGCGGCCTCACCTAGCCAAATGTGTGCCTCACCGTGCCATGCGGTACGCACAGTGGGGCAATGTCTGGTAAGCAACACATGAAATGGATAATCCGCAAATAAATTTTGCTGCAGTTTTAGTTATTGTTACAGCAGGTAAGTAAAATATTTTTATAATGTTTATAAAAAATACTAAACTGCTAAAATGAAGGGTGACATTTTTATAATATTAAGCAATACGTAAAATATTTTATTACTATGAAATAAAATGTATTTCATAATTGTTTTCACTGATTTGTATGCAATATTTATTGTTGACTGAAAACTGTCTAAACTGCAAAAATGAAGGGTGACATTTTTAAAATATTAGGCATATTTTATTAGTATGAAATAAAATGTATTTCATAATTGTTTTCACTGATTTGTATAATATTTATTGTTGGCTGAAAACTCCCTATCCCCAAATAAGTAATCATAAAAAGCATACAGCTGGGTCACAGCTCGATAAATTAGAAACTAGCTGTACCAATAGCTTGTAAGCTTACTGTTTATAAAGAATTGACCTTCTAACTGCCGTTAACAACAGCGAAAAAACTGGCAAGCTTAATTTTACGCTTATTTTGACCATAAAAATACGTTTTTACAAGCAGCATAATGTCATTTGTGCACTTCTGTAGTACATATATTATTTATTTAGCAATTATTTGCCTAAACTGCACATAAATTTTAAATGTGTAAATACTCCCTTAGGCGTTATTTAGCAATTAATAAAAATAATTTAATGCATTTTAAACAATGACAATAAATCAATTGTCATTTACTATTCTCACAAAAAAATCAGTATATCATTCGCAGCACATAATTTAAGACCACTGTGCGCGCCTGTCACCATACGCGTCAGCGTCCCCTCTGTTAACAATTTGAACGTCGTTGCTGCTAAAAATGTATTTTGTTAATGTTTAAAAACATTTTCTTTTATTTTATTTTTATATTTTTATTTTGTATGCGCCTTTAATTTGATTTTCTGTTCGTTCTGTGCTGCTCTCATTTTGCTTATTTTCATTGAAATTTAATACACACAGCAGCACTTTGCAGATACAGATACAGATACAAAGATACAAATTGTGCGTGCCTTTTTTTCGGATTCTAATTGGTTGCCAAAAGTGACAATATGGCCAACCGTCGGTTTGTTGCATTTTCTTGACTCTTTTGTAAATTACACATGCAACATGCAAATGTATAGAAATTCATGCCAAATGGCAAAATTGGGGGGCGACAAATACGCCCACCCGAGCGCCCTCAAGCCCCCTGGTACTAACTTGGCTTGGGTAGTTTATTGCTCTAGTTTTTCTTGGGCCTCTGAGTTTTTAGTGCCTTGGCGTCGTCGTCAACGTTAGCGTCGTTTTCGTCGCGTTGTTTGATTTTCACATTTTTCTTTATTTTTGGTATCACATGATTGTACACATACACACGATATTTTTATACATACATTTATATATATGACATGAGTGTGTATATGTGTGTATATACTTCATATAAGAAAATGCCTTTTGAAACATTTTCGTTACGTTTAGGTTGAGTGATCTGTTGATCTCACCGCATTTAAGTTTGTTGTCTTTTGTCTCCATACAAAATTATGACGTAAAACTTTGCCTTCGTTTGTTATCTTGACATAACGAAATTTTGTTCTGTACTTTTCTTTTTTTTTTGTTGTCATCACGTGTCGCCGCGGCGGGGGTGCACTCTGACAGTTCTAGGTTAGCTCTAATGCCGCATCACTTGGCCAACATGTTAGCTAAATATACTGAATATTGTACATAGAAACGAATTTGTTGTCAATTTTTGCTTAAAAAAAACTCTAGATGGTGAAGTAACATAAAGATAGATACATAAACTTGTATATACGTAAGTACGTGTAGAAACAATTACTTGTATATACCTACATGTTTACATAAGCTAAAGTATCTCATAAAGATAATTTTAAAAGCAAAAAAGGGTATGCAATGTAACTTAACTTCATCGTTGGTTCTGTAACAGTCTATTATTTGGCATAGAAAATTGTTCTATGTTTTTAAAGCTTATTCATCAAAACTGCTTAAGCTTAGGGTAACATCTATTATTTTTAATTTATTATTTCAATATGAATCTATTGAAATATTGGCTGAAATTTCACAATATCAATTTTATAATTATGATGAAAAAATAATAGAATTTTTAACAAATGTTTATAACGTTATCGATAAATTAATTCCTAAGAAAAACACAATTTTTGTACTATCACCACCCAATGCAGGAAAAAAATTATTTTTAGATGCATTTATACACTTTTTTCTAAATTTTGGTCAGGTAAGAAACTTTAATCGATATTGTTCATTTCCATTAATGGAATGTGTAGATAAACGAATTATTTTATGGAATGAACCTCTATTGGAACCATCGGAACCATGTATTATTAATTTAATTTTAACAAGTGGCTTTATTTGCCATAAATGGCTAAATGAATGAAAAACCTATGAAAATTGTCAACTACAATTTTCATATTGGAATTTCACAATTTTCATATTGCAATTTCCAAATTTTCCACGCAAATTTCGAACATTTGCTAGAACATTTTGTTATGGCAATTTAAAAATTTTTTTTGCAAACTAAGCACAATACAACACACATATAAATTTAGATGAAAATATCTATCGAAAAGTATTACGTATACATAAGGCGGGCAAATGACCAAGCTAAACTGTCCGCTTATACCCTTAAAAACATTGTAAAAGTTCTTAAGCTTACAAATACTTTGTTGCACATCATGCACACTGTGCGTTACGTTGCGTATGTGTATTTGTAAAGGCCTACATGCGTGATTGTGTGTGTGACCTTTTGGCGCTCTCGCAGCTTAACACCGCGTTGTTATGCTTTTTTGCACCTGTTTAACTGTTTTTGTTTTCTTGGCGCTCTCTCTTTAGCGAGTTCTAACTGGTTTTTACGTTGCGCGCTCTTACTTGCTCTTTCTCTCTCGCTTTGTCGCTCAATTACTTTGTCTGACTATTGAAATTCCTTTACATTGCAATTTCCAATCAAGCAATTTCACTTGCTGCTTTTTTGAAATTATTGTGCACACCCCCCCGGCGCGGGTTGTATAACCAGACCAGGTCCAACGAACGACCGCATGGCAAATGACAGCGAGAGCAACAGCAATAACAACAACGATAGCCAGCGTTGCCAACAGCAGCGTCCGAAAAATTGTGTGTAAACAATTGCGATTTGGGGGACTGGCTGCAGTCTCTTATCTTTGAGGCTGGCTGTCGTCGCTCTCTTTCTCTTTAAGCGCATTTTGTTTACACGACGCGCACACAGAGCAACAGCAGCAGTCGCAGCCGTTTGTCCCACATAATTTTTGTTTGTTAGTTTTTCTGCTTCTTCTGCCGCCGACGACGACAACGACGACGCGCTGGCTTGACTGTGTGTGTGTTCGTATAAGCTTTATTTGTTCTATTTTCCATCTACACACGTTATTCTTTCATTAAGCTTCTGCTTGTGTCTGGTTCACAAATATACAGGTGTGTATGTGTGTGTATACATGCATATATAGTGAATTAGAAAAGTCTTGGCATAGCGCTGTACTATATCTGAATATAACTATTCTATTTACGAAATAAAATCGGCTACCCTTTTCTTTTTTATTATTATTATTACAAAATGCATAGTCCTTTTTTGTTGTGGTAATTTTTTAGTCTTATGTGTCATAAGTTATGTCACAAAGACGTTAAAAAATCTATTATCGGCATTTATATGCAACACTTTTTCTTAGAAAAACTGCCTGTATGTAGACTTTTATGTTACACTGTTCTTTATGCATATTTGTTTATTGCTGTTTGCTTATGGGTCTGTGAATGTGTTTGTGTGTGGTTTGTTTGTGTATTTTTGTTCGTTTAACAAGTCAGCCACGTTTATTGCGCTCCCATTGAATATCTCTTGGCCAAAACCGGCCGGAAAATGGCGTACAATTCCAATTAGAGTAAAAACCGTTGCTAGCAGTAGCCAAAAACAGCAACAACAAAGAGCGCAAGCGTTTCAATTACGTGAGCGCGCGTTGCTGCTGCTGGTCTGCTCTCTTCACATGCAAGCGATTGCGGTTGCGCCTGTGTGCGTGTGTGTACGAAAAAGGCAATCATAAAATTTGTATAATTGAGTGACAAACGATAAGAGTTGGCTGCTGTTGTTGTTGTTGTTGCTGATCGCTAGCTCTCTTGCTCGCGCACAAAGCTTATCGCATAACGATAAAAACAAACGTTACTCGGACTCGCTGTGACTTTCTTTTTGCTGTCTCTCGTTGTCTACTTTGAACAGTTTTGTGTATTCGTTGCTTATGGCCATTTTTTAGTATAGTATTAGTATTCTATTTCACCTTGCGTTTATATTTTTTATTTATGTACATATATACATGTGTGTGTATGTATATTAGTATTTCTTTTTGTTGATTTGTTTGTTTTCACTGCAGCAATAGCAACATCAATAAAAAAAAAAACCGCACGATCGTTTAAACGGCGCAGTCTCACTCTTGCTCTCTGTCTTTCTTTTGTGCTGCCCAATTAACACGTTCACATTACAATTCATTTTCATTAATAGAGCGACGTGATGTTAAAACAAGTGCGTCTCACAATTGTCAACCAATACATAAATAAATACTTATGTATACAATGTACATATGTATGTATAATGTATGTTTGTTGTACTGTAGTATCGTGTTTGCTTGCATGACTAAAACTAGAGCGCAACACACAAAGTCACTTACACATGCATACATATGAAACCATACACACACAAGTTTGTGCTGCGTAGAGACAATAACGGCATTTCTGTTCTTTGCTTTTACTGCATTGTTTTTGTTAAATCAACTAAATGCCGATACATTGTATTAAGTAGCGTGCAGATATACCACACAAGTCCAAAACTGTCTGCGCCAGAGCGAGAAGGCGTGCTAGCTTCACCGCTGTTTATGTTGTTCGTATTTTGTTATTTGCGCGCGGGTGTTGCGGTACCCCAACGACGCTCTTTATTTGTGTATGTGTGTGCGCTTCTTGCGTTTGTATGCGTGAGATTGACTTTTTCGACTTCATGTGTACCATGAAAAATTTCTGTGAATGTGAATGCCGATATGACGCTTTTACAGTGGTGTCAAATTCTTTGGAATGCATTTTTGGCGGCAAATTGCTTAAACCGAAATGGAGTGCAAATTATTGAAAATTACGATGAAATACGTTTTGTTTAGAGTAGTTCTAAATAACTGACCTAGATCCTCCTAGATCAGCTGTTTTGCAGAGGGACAGATAATTTATAAAACAAATAATATAAAGAAGCAAGGTATTAATTTCCTTAAATCTTTTTTGTTCAGTACATACTTGTTAAATGAATGAATCATACCCATTTCAACTATATATAAAATATCTTCTGAAATTTAGTTTGATTTATTTTGTATAACCATGTAACGCAAGATATTTGATTTTTGCAATAATATTATATCCTTATTAATGTGCCAATAATTCAATTTCTTTTATTTATTGCATGTTAATACGTGCAAATAGTAAATTATGTATATCAAAGCAATGCTTATATTTTACTTTTGTCAAAACTTGACCATATTTTATAAACTAAGTTTGACAAAGAAGTGTTTTTGTTTTAGTCAAAAAAAAAACTATTTTTATTGCTGGCGATACTCGTCTATGCAAATAATTGTAGAACAGCTGTTCAAAACAAATGACATAATAAACTGAATTCCTATTGAATTTCATTCAAATGTTTGTAATCCTGAGACCACAGTGCACCAATAAGAACGCCATCAATAAGCAAACACGCACGCACACAAATACATTCGCTACATTAAAGCTAACTGTAAGCTGCTTCTTCTTCTTCTTCTTCTTCTTCTTGTTTAGCTGCTTGTAGCCTGTTTTTGCCAAAAACAAAAACCATGTGTTTGCCACGCGCTTATAAAGCGCTCATCACCCACTCTCACGCTTGCGCTCTCTTTAACACAAACACGCACGCAAATGCATATAAAAAACTTAAGAGAACGCGTTGCTGCCATGTGTTTTTTGTGTATCGCTATGTGTTGTCAATATTGAACACAACATTTTATTTGCAGCTTATATACATTGTTGTGCATAGCTTTTTCTATTAAACGGTTTTTTTTTAGCTAATTGAACAATTATAAGTTTTTAAAAGATACTTGATGAAAAATCAAAGCGTCATGCTGACAATAAGTGTGAGTCGAGCTGGCAATGCTGCCGATGCGAACGCCGCCACCGCTGCTGACGTCGTCGGCTGTGTGTTGACAATATGCAACAAAACGCCACGGCGTAACGTCAACGTCAACAACACAGAATACAATACAACACCAACAACAGCAACAACAATAGGCACAGTCAGCCAGGCAATGCCAATGCACAGTGGTTGAAATTGATGATTTAGTTAGAACTTTTTTTTTATAAACATATGTATGTATATAGATAGACCGAGAAGTACATAAAGTTGTAATGCAATATTGACGGACGAAATAAATCGCTACGCACTAAACATATAACGTATATTATATATTTAAACAAATTTCTGAAAACTACCCTCTATGAAAAACTTATAACTTATCTAAGAGAAATTAACATATACCACCTTATATAGGTGCTACTATTAATTTATTAATTAATTTATTTATAATATTTCAAAGACAGAGCCAAAGGCCTAAGCAGCCAGTGCTCTACTATCACCTAAGTTAGTTTAAGTTTTGTAAACTTTTCTAACTGTATTATAAATAAATAAATAAAATATTATATATTTAATACAAATATGTTACAGAGTTAAAAATATTGTATTTTCATTTATACACAGTTATTTTGTCTATGCCTAACCAATACTATATATAAACCATTTTATACTATCTTGGCCAACCTAAATGCAACAAAACAACATTTACATACATTTTAAATTTGCATATTTTAACACAGTTTAGAATTGAGTTCTAACGATATTGACCACTGTGCAACGTCAACGCTACCGTCAGCGACTGCTACGTTGTGCCGTCTCGTTTTCCTTTGATTTGCTTTGCGTTGCTTTTGCTGTTTGCCGCTTGTCTCGTCTCATTCATTTTGCATTGTGCCTTCAGCGCGGACGTGCTCGCGTTTTCTGCTGCGTTTGTGTCTCTAACGCACACACAATACAACATTATAAAATATGTACTACAACGACAAAACAAAGTGGTTTAAATTCATTTTGATAACATTGATTTAAAAGAAAATAAAAACTACATACAAAGGCTAAGCCCATCTTACTATTAATTTGTGCTTGTTGTTTTCCTTTTTTTTTCCAAGTGATAGTTTGTTAACAAGTGCGGGGGGAGCAACTAAAAAAGTTGCAAGTTTGTTAAAAGCTTAAAAACAAAAGCGGCAATATAAACGCTAAAGTTAAACAAGGGCCGCCTACAGCTAAAAAGAGAACGTTGAGCAAAACATTAAGAGCGCGCGAGCGTGTGTGGAGTGCGTGTTTTGGCGATTGGCGAGCGAGGACGCCGCAAAAGAGCTGGCGAAAATTTCGTCGAAATTGGCAACAACAAAGCATACAAAATGTGAGTGCAAAAAAAACTATGCTAGTAAAACATATACAAAAAAAAAGTTAGATAAATACAATGCCAAAATCAAGCGTTTTATTTTATTTTTTTTTTTTAAGAAGACATATTTTTAGTGTAGCGCTTTGTTGTTGTGTTGTGTAGTTACTCTTTAAGTGTAAATAAATGTCACACAAAACGCTTGCTGTGCGTGAGAGTAATTGTGTGCGTGTGTGTGCGTGAGAGTGAGTGTGCTCTGCTTGCGGTTTGTTGTGACGCCGACGCCCCCCCACTGCAGTAGTTGATGCAGTCATATGGGTAAACCAACAACAACAACAGCGTGTAGTAGTAACTACAATTGAAAATTAAAATTAGAAAATTGAAATGAAACTGCAAGCGTTGTAAAAAAAAAAAAATAGCCAGAAGATGTATTACATACATAACGCTTAGCAGCACCCGCATATATGCATATGTATGTACATATGTATACATTTTGTTCTACTATACATATATTATAGCGCGTTGTTAGTGTGACCCTCGCCTGCGTCTTTGTTATAAAACTAATTAGCTGCGCATAGTACAAAAGTATATGTACATGTACATACATATATTCATATACACATGTATGTATTATTTTTTTTGCGCTTTCTGCAACTGCCAATTACAGTAGAGGTTAAATAAATATGAGCATTATGTTGTGTCAACATTTTATGAATGAATTAAAAATACTCAATGACTTGACCGTATGCTCTTGCAGTTGACTCACTACAGTGGCGTCCCAGTTCAGAGGTAATACTGGTCAATTTTTGTTGTTGTCTTATTGTCTATCTGTCTCAACGTGCGTTTATTTCTTTCGTTTTGCGCACACTTACACATACGCATATGCTGCACGCACACATTCTCATACGCCAATAGGCGCTGCGTCAGCAAGTGAAAAATATAACAAATACTTACAGCAGAGACGCTGCTGCTACCGCCGGTCACAACATTGACAGCGACTGCCTTTGTTAATTATTTGCTCATACAGTAAACACTCCTTGAAGAGGAACACAATGTTTGCGCTGTGATTCAATTTCTCTAATATTGCAAATATTGTTGTAGACCAATTTTGTAGCAAACTTCTTACTTTTTTATATGCTTGTGAATTTTTGCGATTATTTAGTTTAGCTTAATATTTGTCAATATTTATGAATGAAGGTGCCATGACTAAAATAAGCATAGCATCTGCTATAGTACAACCAGTAAATTTTTATTTATTTTCCAGTTATTATATTTGAAATCGTTTTTAAATTCTTAAACTAAAAAAGAAAAATCCTGAACAATGCTAAAGAATCATTTTTAAATTCTTAAACTAAAAAAGAAAAATCCTTAAGAATGCTACAAAAAAAAGACTAATTTCATTGTAAAAAAATCAGCTTTATATCTTTTTTTTTAACTGTCAAAAGCTGTGAAAATTTGTAATTTATTTTAATGATTTTAGCGAAAAATAAGACTATTTTAAACATATTTCGTTGTACTACTAGACCGTAAGATATGAGTAAATTTCGCGTTATCCGAGTATTTTATAATAGTAACGCATAAAAACTAGGCGTTCCTCTTAACGTTTCTTGATGAAAATGGTTTTTATTGTTGGGACCACATGACGTACAACTTAAGCATATGTAACCAAATAATAAAACTAAGATTTTCTAGTGCAAAAAAATGGTATTCAAAACGAAAAATAAATAAATAATTATAAGTTAATAAATAATAATTCAAGCATATTTGATTGTAGATATTTATGTCATTGCCCACTTAAAGCAGTTGTGAATTGTAAGCGAATTAAAAGAAGAGAAGAGTTTCAATACGTTCTTATTGATACAGATATTCTAAATCTTTTCTAAATAATTGCAACCCTGGATAGGTATAAAACACGCATATCTGTGAGTGGATGGTAATATTGGAAAAATTTTAATATTCGTTCTGGTTCTAATATATCAAAATGTGAAAATTTGCTAATAGAGAAATTAACTTGAGTTTAATGGAAAGCATATATAAAATAATACTAAATTTAAGTCAACCACAAGAGTCTAGTAGATTCTACATATAATCTAATCGAACTAACCGCACCGTTATCTTAATTATTAATCGGATTGCTTGTTATGCGCAAGCGTGAATTTAGAATAAATTTTAAAAAGTATTATTCTGTTTCATAAAAGTATCAGGAACTCACCTCTTGGATTAATATTTGTATTTAATTCACTTCAGCTATACTTCGCTGCTTTTGTACTACGACAAAACAACGTTTTATTTAGTTAATGAAGTTATATTTTAAATTATTAAAAAAAGTATAAAATAACAAATTTTTTATTGCTCAAAAAAAATGTATGCGGCTAATCTTATCAATAAAAGTGTGTATTGTCGTATATTATACATAACGCTGCATCTTGTGAAAAATAATACATTTTAAATGTGCAATAATTTTAAAAATATAAATTTAATTTCAATATTGCTTCGCTATACAGCATATTGTTTTAACCAGCTCACAAGAGTAGAGTATTTGAAAAAATCTCATTGAGAAATAAAAAAATTCGTTGTAGAGTAGTTCGTTATATGCAGGTTCGACTGTACTTGTTATGCTTGTTGTTGTGAACTTTCCATAGAATTCATAAAGACATTTGCTGTTGTTATTACTTTTGTTCTCAAACTATTGCCAAATGCGTGTTTTTTGCACTTTCTTTGGCGATTTGCTGCCCACTTGTTCTCTCAATATGGCGCACTTTCAAGTAGGCGCTAATATTATTCAAATTTTTTGTTTTTATTTTTATTATTATTATTTTTGCCTTGTGATGCGCATTTAGCGTCTCGTCAAGCGCAAATCTAATCTAATCATCACTACGAATAAATTTTACTCATTTTTAAGACTGATTTCATTTGCTGGCCTTTAAAAACGTTTGGCTAGATTGCTGCTCACGTGAGGTTTGGGCCCAAGAAGCTTTATGCAATTAACAACAGCAACAACAATATAAACAATTATGCAATCAAGTGGGAAATAACAATGAAAAATGTTAAAGCTTTTTCAATGCGTGTGCTGACAATTTCCGACTTAAAAACCAATTAAAAAATTCCTTGACACATACACACAAAAAAAAAGTACCTAAAGAACCCAAACATATTGCCCAACACTAAGATGTCAGCGCCCACCCCTGCCGCTGCCACAAAAAACTATATAATTGAATATCAAGCGGCAAAAATTTTTTGACATTTGTGACGTTTTGAGCAACAAAACGAAACTATTAACAAGCTCCACACGCACACACAGCAACACACGAATGCGGGCGGCCACTGTTAATTGTAGGTGCCAGGAGAAGCAGCCTCGAGAGAGAAGAAAGAGTGAGAGCGCAGTTACTACTAGCCCCAGCCACCCACCCACCTAATACATGCATGCATATGTATTACGAGAGCGCGCCCCGTTAATTTTTGACTCTCCCAATCGCTCATACTGTACTGTCATTTGCGTATGCGAGCTTCGCATAGCTTTAACTTTGCTGCTGCTAAGTACACTCTCAGGCATTTGAATATGGACAGAAATGCTAGAGCGGGATATTTAATTAAATTAAAATGAATAAATATGTACATTTTAAAATTAAAATTAAATTTATAGTGTAATTTTAGCAAAGATAAATATTTTTTCGCTTTTTCATATTATGTAATTGAATAAAGAAATTTTTTAAGACAAATTAGGTATGCAAAGTTGACTGAATATTTTGTTTTCTTTAATCTGTTTAATAATTTAAATTAAACACTACCCTAAGATTTAAGAGAATTTCCCGGATTTTTTTAAATTTCAACCAAATGGCTTTTTATACCCTGTACCGTATGGTACAAAGGGTATATTAAGTTTGTGCAAGCTGAAAATGTATGTAACATATAGAAGGAGACGTCGGAGACACCCCAAAGTTAACTAAAATATAATCAGGGTGAATAGAGAAGTCGATATATCCATGTCCGTCTGTCCGTTTGAACGCCTAGATCTCAGAGATGATAAGAGCTAGAGTAACCAAACTTCACATTAGATCCCATATTATTCCATAGGAGACAAGTTTATTTTAGTTTTTTGATATCGGGGATAAATTATATAGCTCCCATATGGGTGTTTGAGACGACCTCGACAAAAAAAAAGTTTTAGATGGATAATTCATTTGTTCATGAAGATATCATAACCAATCATATCAATATCATCATTTGGTATTCAAAAGTTTTTTATAGTTTCCAAGCACTGTACCAAATTTGATCAAAATCGGTTGATTGTATCATATAGCTCCCATAGGACCGATCGGCCAAAATAACTTTTTTAAAGCAAAATTCGCTATGTTTCGTCTCTTAATAAAAATATCGTAACCAGATTTGGCGGTTATAAATTTTTTTATTGGACTTAAGCAATGTGCTAAATTTAAAAAAAATCGGTTGACTGTATCATATAGCTCTCATAGAGCCGATCTTCCAAAAAATCGACTATTAAACAAAAATTGTTGTGTCTCGTTTGTTTGTTAAGATATTGGTACCAAATTTGGTATTCCTAAGTTTTTATAGTGCCTTAGCACTGTACTCAATTTGATCAAAATCGGTTGACTATATCATATAGCTCCCATAGGACCAATCGGCCCAAAAAAGCGTTTTTTAAACAAAATTCGTTGTGTTTAGTCTGTTTGTAAAGATATTTGAACTAAATTCGGCATTCAGCTCTTCTTAAAGGTACCAAAGCACTGTGTCAAATTTGATCGAAATCGGTTGACTGTATCATATAGCTCCCATAGGAACGATCAGCACAAAAAAAATTTTTGCTTAAAAATTCTTCTGTTTTTGGTTTTTTATGAAGGAACCAGTTTTTATTGCAAGCTAGTGGTACAGGGTATACCAAAGTCGTCTGCGCCCGACTTTACGTACGCCATTTTTCATATTATGTAATTGAATAAAGAAATTAGGTGTCCAAAGATTACCGGATACTTTTTTTTAATCTGTTTAATAATTTAAATAATAAACTAGCTTAAGTGGTGCAATAAGCTTTAGCCTTTTCCCGGATTTTTTTTAAATTTCAACCAAATAGCTTTTTTTTAATCGTGCGAATGAAATTTTTTTTTGCTAGGCTATGTTATTTAAAAACCCTGTTAAAACAGAATTGGGGTTTTAATATGAACAGGCCGATTGGTGACAGACATTGATCGATATTTTGTTGGATCTTAAACGTTGCCCTTTAAGCATTAAACTGAAATTCTTTTGCAATAACTTGTGAGACAACATATGTAAAAAAGAGAAAATCTTAAGCAAATCATAAACGATTGTCCCTATTTAAATGCATTTCACTGTATTTATTTGTAAATAGTGTGCTTTCTTTGAGAACTTAGCCGCAGCAGAGGAAGCATGTGGCTTCGCCGTATGTTATAGTGAGACGCAACGCGTCGCGAGATGCGCCGCGTGTTGATTACATAAAAAATAATTATGTACAATATAGCACATTTTTATATACTAAACACTTATGTATGTATTTGCTTGTTGGAGTATGTGTGAAAAAAATACGCAGAGTATGTATACACAAAATAAAAATGTTATGCCAACCCAGCGACGACGGACGGCTTTGTTTTGTTTATGCGATAAGATAGCGATCAGCCAGCAACAGAAACACCCTGCAGGAATTCGGTGTCATTTAAGTGGCCTCAACTACTCTAAACGTTACTAGTTCGTATATGGTTCAAATAAGAACTGTTGTGGAATAGGAAAATGCGGTAAACGAGAGCGCGCTTCGCTCACGGCTTACGCTCTCAAATTTGTGTTCGCTCAATTGAGCGAGCTGCTCTCTCGTTTTTTGTATTTTTTTTAACGCAACATGAACAAACAAGCATTCTTTAAGGGTGGGTTGTGGATATTTGGTTTTTTGTGTATGCATAAAAACAACAAAGGAATAAAAGGCAAAAGAAGCTGCTGCAAAAATTAGGCGTCAGTACAAAGTGCAAATCAGTGCGATCGGTTGTTCTTATATTGAAAATCAATTGTTTTAATAATTTAAATAAGTAACAATTTAAAAAGCAAATCAGTGCGGTAATAGAAAAACAATTATTTAAATATAATAAAAGAAAAGTTGCCAAAACACAAGGTGAGTTACATATTTGCTATTTATGTTTATGCAATCATACAGTGTGCCACAAAAGCCATAGTACAGCAGGCGATTTTACACTTAAATGCGAATTCCTCCCAAATTGTTTGAATTTTCCAAAAACTAATGATGAGGTTTTCTTAAATATATATTTTTAAACAATAAACAAAAAAAAACAACGTTTGCAGTTAATAATGCATATTTTGGCAGCGGAAATTTCCCACACAAAAGTAAAGCAAAGCATATACAAAAAAATCCCGTTACAAAAACCCAAACAAACCAGCTGCAACAACGTAAATTCGGTATACCGTCTAAGTGTATTATGACATTATACATATACATATATTTAAGAAAACCTCATCATTAGTTTTTGGAAAATTTAAACTATTTGTGAGGAATTTGCATTTAAGTGTAAAATCGCCTGCTGTACTATGACTTTTGTGGCACACTGTATGTAGATACATTACATATAATTGCATTGCATGTGCATAAATAATGTTGTAAGTAATATTTGTAACAAAATTTTTTATCTGCAGTTAAATTCTGCTCACAGACGCATGTCAACTAAGGTAAGTAAAAATAGCAATAATTTGTTTTTTATTGTTTAAATATACATAAATAAGTATGAACGTATTTATACAAAAATTGTTTTTTGTGCTCTATAGAGACATTTCTTGCATCTATTAGTTGATGGCTATGAGGAATCAGGCCCGTCATTCCGTGCTTTGATATTTGTGTGAGATCTTGCACAAAGACGTTTTAATGGAGCTTTACATATTTTTTATGTATTTGGGGAAAACGTCTCTAAGCCATTTCGAAAACTTTTGTGGCATTATATAAGGTAAGCATACTATACATTACGAAATTAAAAAAATAAATAATAATTAAAACTCTCTTTACAGAAGAAATACAAATTCAGTCGGCAATATTAAATCTCTCGGACAACAGCTCCCCAGAACGGCAACTAATGAACAAAAACTACCTTATAGTATTTTTAAGTAATAATAATTTTCTTATTTTAAGTTGTATTATAAATTATTTGTTATGTATATATAATATAATTGTATTAATTTTGTAATGTAATTAATTTATATTTTAAATTTGTATTTAAAATTAATTGTATTCAATATTTTAAGTATAATTGTATGTTTATATGTTAAGATAATTTTTAATGTTTTTAATATAAATTGTTATTATTTTTGTTTAGTAATTAATTTTATTTATGTAACTTGTATAATAATAATAATAATGTTCAAATTGTAAATTTAAAGTAGTTTCATTTTTGGGCAGTATATTCCAGTCTGGAACAAAAATTACTAGTAAAATTAAAGACCATATTTACCACCCTACAACTAAATGCAAAGAACTATTAATTTTCTATATCAAATGGACTAGTTTTGAATTCGTTAGAAGCGACTTGTTACATTCTAATAAGCTGCTACTAGTTTTGTTCAATATGCGCCGGACCAGTTTGAAACCAGTTGAACATCATACCCGAAAATTCTGGTTGCCTGCAATGACAGCCCCATGTTAAACATACTAGAATTTTCAGAGCAAACATACTAGGTTTCGGACAAACAGTTGCACAACGGGGCGGTTCAAAACCAGTTTGCG